>LGRX02003530.1:0-57770 GCA_001247695.2 Cymbomonas tetramitiformis
AATCGCCGCGCTGAAGGGCGACTCATCCGCGGATAAGTCGCCCGCTGGAGTCGCCGTGCTGAAGGGCGACTCATCCGCAAATGAGTCGCCCGCTGGAGTCGCCGCGCTGAAGGGCGACTCATCCGCGGATGAGTAGCCCGCTGGAGTCGCCGTGCTGAAGGCGACTCATCCGCGAATAAGCCGCCCGCTGGAGTCGCCGCGCTGAAGGGCGACTCATCCGCGGATGAGTCGCCCGCTGGAGTCTCCGCGCTGGGCCATCTATCTGCAGGTTTACCCGCAAGGCCTGTAGTTGCCGCGCAAACTGCTTGGCCAGCTCGTGCGCAGTCCCTCTCTTATCCGCCGCTACTCGCCCACCTTTTCCTCGTCTTGACCCGCCTTCCAAGGCTGCGTCCATGAAGAAGTCCAGCTGTGTTGCGGGAGCGTGTCCGTACACCAACTCAAAGGGAGAGAATCCAGTCGCCGCTGACGTGGAGTCATTGATCGCGTACTCCACAGGTGTCACCCAGAGGTCCCAGTCCTCTTGGTTCTCAGCAACGTAGCAGCGCAGCATACGCTCCACGGTGTGGTTGCTGCGTTCCGCTTGCCCGTCGCTCTGAGGGTGATAGGGAGTGGTGCTGGTAGCGGGTCATTTTTGTCGCACCGATGGTCATTTTTGTCGCTGTCGCAAGAATATTCCTTTGTCGCAGGCTGCGACGAAAATGACCAAACGGTCATTTTTGTCGCAGCTTGCGACGAGAATGATAAAATGGTCATTTTTGTCGTAAAAATTTAGGAAAATTTTAAGAAATTTTTTCTTACCCGTGGTGAACAACACAGGTCGATAACGGGTCTATTGTTTCACACAGGAATTTGACACAGTTTAAACATGGCCTATTATTACAATATCTAGGCACATTCAATGCATGGACACTGAAGGATGCAAGCAGGATTGTGCTATACTCTAACATATAATATTATTACAATATTAAAGCATGTAAATGGAACGAGACAGCAAACAAAAACTACGTATCGATCAATCAATTAAAACAGTTCATCTATCCTAAAGTAAGCAATAGCAGTCTTGGAAATCGGCAGAGTTGCCTACAGCTCCTTCCAGTGCTACAGACGGCCAAAATCGCAGAGTTCCTGCAGGCACAGATCTGTAAATAAGTACAATTTAGGATAGTCAAAACAATAGCATGCACATCGTAACAGCAACGCATGAAAATAAAAAAAGACAGCAATGTTGACGCCGAAAACGCATGCTAACCTGCAAAAAACAGCGCGCCAGTCAGCAGAGGTGTTGGGAATCGAACCCAACCCGATAGGCAAGATGCCCAACGGGCTCCAAGCACTCCCAGCGTAAAAACAAACTCCGGAAAGGGAGGCAATGCGTCAGTCACCGACAGCGCACGAGATTCTGCAAATAACTGCACGCTAAAGAGCAGAGATGGGAGTCGGCGTGCAAGATTCCCGGCGGACGGAATTCAAGCACTGCCAACGAAATCAAACCGAAATGCTAAAAGGGAGCTAGCAGCCAAGTTTTCTGTTGCCTTCGTTCAACGCACTAGATCCTGCAAAAAGAACAGCGCGCTATACAAGGCATGCGTGTTGGGAATAAGAAAAATGTCTAGGGGCTCCAAGGGCGCAATCCCAGCGCAGAAACAAAGTACAAGAAAGGGCGGAGTAAACAACACTGTAGGGAACAGTGCGCTAGTCAGAAACTAAAATAGTCAAACAAAAAAAACAAACGAAGAACATCAATACGCCGCGGAGGTCGGTTGGTCGTTGTCGGCGCCTGGTAATTACAATATAGGTTGTCGGTCGCTTAAGATTAAAGGATACTGTAGTTGTTCAAGATGTGGTGACGGTGACCTTGGGAAGATGGGACCGTGACGCGGACTGTGACGCGGACACGCGGTCGGAAAACAGTCGACTGGACTCTGGAGGGCTGCTGTACTGGATCTTCTACATCCTAGATCCTTGCGACAGTCTTGCGACACTTCTTGTGACAGCCCCAAGATTCGATTTCCGATGCGGATTTCTGATCGATCGAGCGGATTTCTGTATTTTTACTGATCGGGCGGTCTGTCGACGGTTAGATCGTTCGGTCGACAAACAGTCGACTGGAGGGCTGCTGTATCTTCGACATCCTAGCGACACAAACTAGATTCGGTTTCCGATGCGGATTTCATTTTTTTCTGATCGAGCGGTCGTTCGACGGTTTGATCCGTCGGTAAGTAAACAGTCGACGGAGGGCTGCTGTATCTTCTACATGCTTGCGACAAAATTTTGATTCGGTTTCCGAGTCAGATTTCATTTTGACTGATCTAGCGGTCGGTCGAAGGTCCGATCCGTCGGTTGACAGACAGTTGCGACAACCTGAAGTTTAAAATTTTGGATGACGAAAATTTTTGGGGCACCTTGACACTGTTCGAACGACGATGTCGAATTCATGTCTCCATTTATTTTCTGAAAACCTGCTTTACCCCTTTAAGGGAACGAACAGAATTCACTGTTTTTTTGAGAAGATTCTGTGCGGTGGTCTCGCGACAAAAGAATATTCTGCGACAGCGACAAAAATGACCAGTGGTGCGACAAAAAGGACCAGGTACCAGTGGTGCTAGCTACCTTGACGCCCATCAGTCGCATGAACTCCTGAGTCATGGCGTCGCGAAAGCGGGGGTCTCGGTCGCACACTATCTTCATTGGAGCTCCGTGCAATCGCCATACTGCGTCCATGAACAATCTTACCACCACTTCTGCAGAGCTGTCGTTGTAGGTCATTGGCACCACATGTACCATAGATTTTGCTCAGCTTGCAGGTGAAGGTAGTGAAGGCGTTTACTCCTCGCTGAGTCATCGGAAGCCCGGTTACGAAATCGATGCTGACAACGTCCCAGAGCCTGCTTGGCACTCGATGCGGTTGCAACAGTCCCATGGGATACCCTTGCCGCGGCTGGGTCTGCTGGCACGTCACGCACGTCGTTACCCATTCCGCTATGTCTAGGTCCATTCGCGGCCACCAGAAACGTCTTCGGACCCGCTCCAGCGTCTTGTCCCTGCCGGTGTGGCCTGCGGACGGTGCCTCGTGAGCTTCTCTCAACACTAGCTCCCGCAAGGGCGAGTCCGGCGCCAGTACCACCTGATAGCGCCCTTCAGCCACTCTCCAGATGATGTCGCTTACCAGCCGGAAATGCTCTGTGCGATGATGCTGGGTGTTTAGCAGCTCCTGCTTCATTCAGGGTCCTGAGATATTCGCTGCGTCTGTGCTCAGCTCTCAGCGCTCGCAAGAACACCCCTGGCTCCACTGTCCCCGACTTGTCTCTGACCTTTGCTGCTGCTCCGGAGAGCGTGACTGCTGGTTGCGCTGTGGGTCTCTCGCGTGGGGCCAGCTTGCTGGGTGGCTTCTGTGGCCTGGCTATCACTACTAGCACTGGCCATGGGACTGGCAGTTCCTGCAGAGCCGAGCGGTGACCCCTCTCCTCTCCAAGTGAGGTAAACAGTCTGTTGGGTTCACCATGCTCGTTCACCCTTGGAATGACCTCCACGATCTCCAGGCCAAACTCGCGTAGCAACGGTCGCCAACTCGCCTGAGGGAAGTCGGGCAATAAGAACAAGGCGGCTGTGTGACACGGGTCCTGCTTTGCCTCAGATGCGTAGTGTCGCAGAATGTCCTCAATGCTCACGTTGGGGTCTGAGAAGGGGGGGTTGCACCAGACGATACGGCCCCTCCACTGCTCGTTCAAGCAATCAGTCCAGAATGTGCTCACCTGTCGATTCTGGCCCATAGCGTCACAGCACGCATCCACCTGGAACGGTCCTCCCAGTGCTCTAGAGTACTTGCTCTGCAGCCTAGCGAACTCCGAGGAGATCAACTTCCAATCCTGCTTGTCCACCAGCGGTCCTCCGGGTCGGATCCTTGGACTTGATTGCTGCCGCTCTGCTGCTGTCGCTGGCGGTTGTTCGGCTGTTGCTGCTGGTTGCTGCGCTGCTGCTGATGGCTGCTGCTGCTCTGCTGTTGGCTTCTGAGCTACTGTTGCAGGCGGCTGTGCTGGGGGTGTCTCTGACAGAACGGCTTCTGCATCCAAGGGAGACGCTGGGTCATCACCTGTTGCTGATTGCTCTGCTGCTGCCGCTCTAGTAGTTACGCCCGCGAAGGCAGAGGCTGCCGCCATCGTGGCTACTATGTCCATAGCTTCGCGCCACAGGTCGGGGGTCTCCGCCCACCACAGTCCATTGAGCTGCGCCAGCTTCCCTGTCTCAACTGGAGGGCTCACTGGAGGGTGTTCCTCCTCCTCCTCATCTGATGAGCTGAACCCCGCATCCAAGGGAGAGCTAGGGTCCTCCTTCTCTACCTTCTTCTCCTTCACCGCTGCATTCACCTCAGCCTTGGCCTTGGTTACTTCCGCTGGTTTCCCTTTAGCTCCCGCTGCTCTTCTGCCCTCCTCTGCAGATACTGGCTGGTCGGTGCTCGGGTCCACATACCCTGCTTCCTTAAGCCCTTCTCGCGCCGTCGCCTGCACATAGTCCGGTCGCCGTGAGGCAGCGTCCGGTACCACCAGTGTGCGTCCTGGCACGTGCTCCATTACATGCACTCCTACTTCCACCAGATCTTCATACCACCTGGCCTGTCGTCGGCTGAGCTCACGTCCAGGTGCAAACAGCCACTTCAGTGGAGCATGGTCCCCCATCAGCCTAAACTCCGTGAAGATCAGGTAGTGTCTCCACGTCTGTGTGGTGCAGTGGTGAATCGCGGCCAGCTCTCGCTCACCCGCGTGGTAGTTCTGCTCGGCTGATGAGAACTGCTTGCTCTCGAAGGCGATCGGCTGCAGGCCCTTCCCCAGGTCCTGCATCAGTACCCCAGCCAGTGCCACTGCACTAGCATCCGTCTGTACGACGAATGGGCTGGTGCCATTATGAGCTGCCTTCCGATCTGGAAGGATCAACGTGGGAGCGGTAGTGAGGGCCGTCTTGAGCCGCGCAAACGCCTGCTCCTGATCTGGCCCCCATTCCCAGGGTACCAAGTTCTTGGTCAGTTTGGTGAGCGGGTGCGCCAGGTCAGAGAATCCCTGGATGCACCGCCTGTAGAACCCAGCTAGTCCCAGGAACTGTCTCGCGTGCTTGACCGTCTCCAGCTTGGGCCAATCCTTTACGGCTGCGACCTTGTGTGCTAGGACAACACACGGTGTCATGCGCGGATGACTCAGCAATGTCATACATGCCAGAAGTGTCATACGTGCCTTACAGCATTAGCGCCCGAGACCCCTGTTGAGGAAGAGACCCCCCTTATATGGGAGTACACAGTGTGGTACTGTGTACTCCCATATAAGGGGGGTATCTTCCTCAACAGGGGTCTCGGGCGCTAATGCTGTAAGGCACGTATGACACTTCTGGCATGTATGACATTGCTGAGTCATCCGCGCATGACACCGTGTGTTGTCCTAGCACACCTTGTCTTGCTGGGGTCGGCATCCTGCACGATCGATGGCGTGCCCGAGGAATCGTACTGAGCGCTTGAAGCACCTCAACTTCGATTCCTTCAGTCTGACTTTATTTTGGCGACAGACCTCCAATACTTGCTTCAAGTGCCCGAGATGCTCAGTTGGGTTGCGGCTGAAGATCATGATATCGTCCACGAACACCCTTACGAATGGGAGGTGTCCTAGGTAGCTCTGCATCATACGCTGCCAGCAAGAAGGACTGTTCGACAACCCCATGGGCATAACCAGCCACTCATAAGCTCCGAACGGCGTGGTCATTGCAGTCTTCTCGATTGCGTCCTCCTCCATGGGCACCTGCCAGAATCCCCACAGAGCGTCCGCGGTGGAAAAGATAGTCGCTCCCTGCAGATCATCAATGAGAGACTGTACATCGGGAAGAGGATAACGGTCCTTTACGGTGATTTCATTGATCTGGCGGTAATCAATTACTAGCCGTAGCTCCTTAGGATTCGAGGGCTTGGGTACCATCAAGACCGGACTGCCCCAAGGTGAGGATGAGGGGCGGATGTAACCCTTCGCCAAGAGCTCGTCCAGTTGTCCACGAAGT
The DNA here is from genome assembly GCA_001247695.2 of Cymbomonas tetramitiformis. Taxonomy (NCBI): domain Eukaryota; kingdom Viridiplantae; phylum Chlorophyta; class Pyramimonadophyceae; order Pyramimonadales; family Pyramimonadaceae; genus Cymbomonas; species Cymbomonas tetramitiformis. The sequence goes on from LGRX02003530.1 coordinate 6,031, forward strand.
TGTCGCAACTCCTCCATGGACAGCTTGTAGCACCTCTTGTGTCGTGCGCCATCACGGTACTCGGGGTCCACGCGCAGCGGCGATTTGTGGTCGCGGTCCACGACGCCCTTGGGGAGCTCCATACCCACCACGTCCACATATGCCTTCTTCAGCTCCGCCAGCTCGTCCCATATCCATTGTGGGACTTCCTCAGCGTCTTCCTCGTCAGGAGGGGTTGGCTGAGCTGGGGCCTGCTTGAGCTTGGCTTCACCGCTGCCCCGCGGCTCGGCCTCATCGTCCTCACCACGGCTCCGCTGCTCGGCCTCGTTGTCCTCACCACCGCTCCGCATCTGCTCAGCCGCCGTCACCACTGGAGCTGCAGTTGCCGGCGCGCGTCGTCTACGCCCTTTTCTCCTCGATGGAGCACCGCTATGCTCCCGCAACGCCTGCGCTGTCCTCCACAGTTTGTGAGCCTCACTCTCCAAATCAGGCTCCAACCCTTCTGCGTGATCGTGCGCAGCGTTTTCCCTGCGCTCTCGGGGCAACATCTGAAAAGCCTCCCATCGAGCTCGTACGGGGTATGGTCCCCCCTACGGATTATCGGTCCATTCATCCGTGTGGATTTGCATATGGACAGCGTATGGACATCGTAAGGACCCATATGGACAACCGTATGGACGGTCTGAACAGATTTCTGGCGAAACCTTGATGCATATGTAAGAACCATACGGACGACGCGTAATTGTGGTGTCCATATGAAAATGACCCAAAATGTCCCATGGACACCGTAAGGATTTCGTATGGACACCGTATGGACACCGTATGGACAGAAAACATGTCCACATGGTGTCCATACGCATGGACAGAGGCACTAGTCACCCGCACGACAGCGCAGGGACACCGTATGGAAACCCGTATGGATTCATAGCATATGGACATCGTAACCGGACGTGCCGGCGGACAGCGTATGGACGACCGTAAGGACAGCGTATGGATAGCGTATGAAAATCACAATCGCACGTGCGGACACCGTATGCAATGCCGCAAGGACGGCATATGGACGGCGCATGGACATCGTAAACGTGCGTGCGGACGGCATATGGACTCCCATAAGGACAACGTATGGACGTCGCATGGACAACGTAACCGGACGTGCGGACAACGTATGGACCACCGTAAGGACAGCGTATGGATAGCGCATGGACATCATAATCGCACGTGCGGACACCGTATGTAATCCCGTAAGGACGGCATATGGACGACGCATGGACATCGTAAACGTGCGTGCGGACGGTATATGGACTCCCATATGGACGACGTATGGAGGACGCATGGACATCATAATCGCACGTACGGACATCGTATGGACCACCGTAAGGACAGCGTATGGATAGCGCATGGACATTATAATCGCACGTGCGGACACCGTATGTAAATCCGTAAGGATGGCATATGGACGACGCATGGACATCGTAAACGTGCGTGCGGACGGCATATGTACTCCCATATGGACAACGTATGGACGACGCATGGACATCATAATCACACGTACGGACACCGTATGGACCACCGTAAGGACAGCGTATGGACATCGTAAACGTGCGTGCGGACGGCATATGGACTCCCATAAGGACGGTCAATAATAGATAGTCCACACGCATGGACATCGTTGTCCGTACGTGTGGATAGCTTGTGTTTATACATATCAATGCGTATGGACGATGCAGTCCACGCGTACGGACATCGGTGTCCGTGCGCGTGGATAGCTTGTGATAATATATATTCATGCGTATGGACGATTTAGTCCACACGTATGAACAAACCGTCCGTACATGTGAACACCGTATGTAAGACGTAAGTATGTAAGACGTAAGAAGACGGGACAGAGCAGGGCACTGCAGGAAAGGTACACGGATACACAAAATATTTACAAAATGTTTACAAAATATTCTAGCCTAGCTTTTCGACTTCTTTGCTGGCTTTTCACCTTCTTCCTTTTTTCTTTCAACCTTTCTCTTCTTTGGAATTGAAAAAGCCTCCGCCTTTTTGGGAGCGGAACCGCCCTCAACCTTCTCATCCTTCTTCCTATCCTTCTTGTCCTCCTCCTCCTCGGAGGAGGATTGCTGCTCGTCCTCGTCCTCCTTCTCGACGCCCTCGCCCCTCTCCTCATTCTCCACAGCCACTCCGTCATTAGCAGCGGCGGGATCCTCGACAGCCTCAACATCAGCATCATTAGCATCATCATCGGCCGCGTTATCCTCTTCAACTTCCGATTCTTGTCCATCTTGCTTCTGACACCCCCGCACGTCCTGGAACCAGTGACGGCTCGTTCCTCTCGTATGGAACTGCAAGTGAATGCAACCTAAGTAAGTGCATTAAGAGCAACGACAACAATTGACAAGCTAAATGCCACTAGAACAATACAAGCAAACACACCGTGACGGGGGGGTATCCACGGTCCCGTTCCGATACCTCAGCAGGCTCCAACTTCAGGCCGGCCAGTTTTCTCGCTGTCAGCCTCTCGGGATACAGCTTCTCCGTGTTGGCGTGCCTCAAGTACAGTAAACACTCGATTTTAAGAAAACAGGAATTTTAGGTCAGCCTAGCAAATTTCTTATTTATATAGAGATCTTAAATATGGAGTGTTATGTGTTAAATATTGTGACGAAATCAAAAAAGCTGGCTACTTTCTTATTGGCGGGTTTTCTTATTACTGAGTGATTACTGTAGGCCTTGTGTATCCTGCGTACATAAACCACTTGTTAGACGGCGTCCTTACGTATGTACACCGTCTTCCACCCGTATGGACGGCACAATAAATGGTGTCCACGCGTATGGACAGCAAAACAACACCACGCACACATGTACACATGGACGTTCGCGTAAGTGCAAAAGGTAAAAATGTGAACGTTGCAGGGGAAGGCAGGGAGGGAGGGAGGACTTGCCAGATAACATTTTTTCTTACTATAACTGACTGGAGGTTGTGCTCCAGCATCTCCATCGTTTTATTAGCCGTCCCGGTGCGGAGTTGCTCGGCACTCACGAGCTCGTCCACCATCGACATGTGGTGGGAAAGAATCCGCTCCACGGGGTAAACCTCCCCCTTATCTGGGAGGTGAACGACGAATTCAACGTACAGCTCGTAGGTATCTTTGGGCAAAATCATTGGTTTCTCGTTCAATGAATTTCCCGGCCCGATGGCGGCGACGGTAGCCCGACCAATGACAAGGTTCGGGAGGCCAGATTTGGTGGCCTTTCCGGTGTCGTAACCGGTACCGATACGACCCACGTCCGCCTGGGGGGTGGCGAAGACGTCCACCTGGTCCCCTACGGCCAAGGGGCCCCCGAGGTTGGGGGAGTGCTTCTCTGCCGGCGGGACCGGCTCTTCGGGGACCGTCTGTTGAGGCGCTTCCACCTGGACACCGTGCGGACGACGTGTGGACTAAGTCGTTCGTACGGGCGACACACGCGTGGAAACATATAAGAAAAACAGTGAAGAACTGGCGCTCACTGGCCAAAACGTACACCCCTGTGGACAACGTGCAAACTACGTGGTTCATAAGGGTGGAAACAATCAAGCGGCACAAGTTGAAAAAAGGTTCACATAACCACGAGCTTGGACACCGTTGGACAAGGTGTGGACACCGGCGCTCACAGGCGGAAGAGCACAAAAGTTACCTTTACTTCCGGTTTCTTTTCAGGGGCTTCAGGGGCTTTGGCACCAAGCGCTGTGAAGATCTCAAAGTGCTTCCCTTCAGTGAGTGGCTTGCCAGCAGCAATTGCCAGAGCCACCTGCAGGCACGCCTCTGTCTCCTCCGGGTCCGGCGCATCCCTGTGCCCGTATACCTTGTACCCGGCCGCTGGACCCTTGTACCGGATGTGAAAACCGTCGGGGAAGTCCTGGGTGACCTTCCACTTCCAGCGACCGGGCCCTTCCGAGTTGTTTTTCAAATACGATAACCGGTTGGTTATGTATGTTTTCACCATGCGCAAGGGCACCTGCGGGTGGCGGGATTGGATATGCTTGGAGATTTTGGTGTGGTTGGCCGCCCCAATGACGGCGACCGTCCCAGGGGGTAGCAGGCCTTTTTCCTGCCAGTCGTCGATGACCTCCCGGGCGTCTTCCTTCATGTCATTTAAGACTTGGGCGCCCGGGTCCACCACCAACCGCGCTGTATTCGCGGCCTGCGCAGCCTCTGCAGGTTTCGCTGCACCCCCTGCCCCGACAGCCCCTGCAAACAGCAGCATTTGCTGCTGCATGCTTTGCATCTGCTGAAACATCTGCTGCATGGTCGTGTTTGACGCGGTCGCCTCGACCAAGCTGGTTTGGCGACGCTGGTTTGGCGAGGGAGTGGGGGCGGTGGGCGGTGATTTCGGGTTCTGTGTGCGTTGTCTTGTGGACTGAACTCGTCTGGCCATGTTGGGAACTTACGAAACAAAATTTGCGAGGAGGTTCGTTTGCTGGAGGACTGTGGGCGTTTGTGGGCGTTTTGGCGGCGATGGGATGAAAACGGTACTCACGGGCGTGGACAGCGCTGACTTCGTGGCGTTCATCCGTACAGTACGGGCATGAACGTATGGACGTTTGACCGTTGAGCTGGTGCATGAGACAGCGTCTTTTGAATATGCATGTCTCAATTTCTTTTTTCTCTTTCAAATTGGTATCAGAGTCCTCTCTGTAGGGAAACGCGGTTTTATGAATATAATTTTTGCCGTGCGGCGGATTTTCATCATCGTGGGTGCATGGCCGAGTGGTCAAATGTTGGTAAGCCGAACGCGTTCCTCGCGAGGGTGAGGGGTTCGAATCCCCTTGGAGGCATGGGCATCCACGATACCCCTTGTGTTCTAGCGTATGAGGCGATTGCCGCCAAGGACGCCGCTAATTCACAAGGGGTGTCGTGGGTGCCCACCCACGCCTTCATGCCGTTTTAAGTTTCTGTAACTCATGGAGACCATCCGATTAAGACGGGGGGGTTCATCTGTACCGTCGATTGCACTGTCCGCTGGGAAACAATCCCACTGAGTGCCTGTTCTGGGGTAAATCGCAAGTAGCGAGAGGGCGCCTAACCCCCCTCTCACTTTGCTTTTTTTTTTTGTCCCCACGCTCCGATTTTAGCCCTCCATCGACCTTTTTAAGGGGTATTTTGTTTTTTGCCATTTTTTCGCTAAGTATTTCTACCCAAATGTCCACACGTGTGGTAAAATGTGCTGTCCGTACGCTGTCCATACGGTTTTTATGTTTTTATTTTCCATGAGGTCAGCTTTTTTTTGCGTCCGTGCGTGTAAAAAACCCGTCCATGGGACATGAATCATACGGACAGTCAAGGCTAACTCGGATGGACAGCGTATGGACTGCTAACTGACGTTTCCACGCGTGTGGACAGTTTTCAACAAAAAACGTACAAACACTATAGAGTCGTACGAAAATACGTAATTCACCGTGTGCTTTTGCTATCCATCCATGCGGACTGCTCAAAATGTGTTGATATTTCCAACCACATGGACAGACCGTCCATGGGACATGCAGACGTACGAAAATGTGCCAATTCATACGAAAAATCGTACGAAACCCACATGGACAGCTAACTGACGTTTCCACGCGTGTGGACAACCGATCTCATGGAACCGTATGGACTAGAATGCTTGCGGCATCCACACGGACAACACATAGCGTCCATCCATAATCTAACGTGTGGACGACGAGTTTACAACCTTGACGTAAGTGTTGGTGCATGCGCGCAGATGTGACATGGAACGTATGAACATCGTTGTCCATACGCTGGAAACCTAAGCCGGGCGTACGGACACCGTACGGACGACGCACGGACGACCAAATATGCCATTTTGTCCCTGCGTTGAATGCAATGGTGAAAGGTGGTTCTCCAGTAAGCAAACTCTCCGGCACGTGCGTGCCAATGGACTTTATGGTGATCGATCGCCGTCACCAGAGCGACAACAAGATGAGGAGGGGACACAAGAACACAGTGATGAGGAGGAATTCCCAGAAGATGTTGCCATCCACAAGGCAGCAAATGCGACGATCGAAAAAAATCAATCGGCTCTTCTTGGGACCTCAAGAGGACCCAAGCGCAGAGGTAGGTCCTCCTTATCAGCTAAGTCAGCAATTCAGCATTCATCACATTCATGTGTTCTTTGAGGATGTGTGTGTGTGTGTGTGTGCAGGAAAGTGTAGAAAACGTCCAAGCGTCCGCTAACGTTGTGGCGAACAATTTCGTGTTGGATCTTCTCGTCTCCCACAACCACCATAACAGCTCGCAGGCCTACTTCGATGCGATTCTGAACATTCTGCGTGTTCACTACATCGACAAAGTAGCCGATAGTGCACATACTCTCATCGCAGAGGTTCCATCTACATATGCACAAGTATTGCAGAAGTGGAAGGAGATGTTCAAGGGATACAACGAAGTGGACGTTTGCCCCGAGTGCTCCGAATTCTTTCAGGACGAGCACGCCAACTGCGACAAGTGTCCGAAATGCCTGGAACCGAGATACGAGGACGGAAAGACGGTGAACGGGGTATACATTCCAGGTCGAGCTCGCTGTATTTTTCGATGGTGGCCGCTCGAAACGCTGTTCACCGTATTCTTCCTGACGCCGGAGTTAGCCATGCTAGCGCGTACGTGGTGGAAAGAAGGCATGTTGGACAAAGACCCCCGAGCGGAAATACATGGTTTACTCGGTGAGTTTACTCCGAAATTTCAATCCATGACTGTGTACACCGCATGGACGTAAGGGCTGTACGTCGTCCGTAGGTACGATTGGCATCGTCCGCCCGTGTGGACAAAGCAAGTGCGGAATTCGTATGTCGTATTTCCCACTGCTCGTGCAAGCTCGTCCATGTAGGTGAACACCATATGGATGGTATGCACGTACGCACGGACGATGTTATCCACCCATGTGAACAGTTTAATTGCGGAAATCTTAGGTCTCATTTCCCAGAGCTCGTGCAAACCTGCCCATGACTGTGAACACCGCATGGACAATTCGTTCGTTCGTTGTCCGTACGTGCGTACGTAGTTATCCACCCGTGTGGACAGTGAGTGTAAGGAATTCTTATGTATCGTTTCCCAATGCTCGTGCAGACTCGCCAGGATTTCTCAACTTCGTTCGCAACAAGTGGGACATATTTAAAGACCCGGAACATTGCCATTATGGCGTGTGCAGATGGCGTCCAATCCTTCAGCGACGGCATTCGCACGGTGACTCCGCTGTGTTTTACGATTGTCAACTTCCCGGGAGAAATTCGCTGCAAACGAGAGATACGTGATGACTTGGGGAATCTGGGATGGAAAACCGAAAGTCAGCAGCAAGTTCTACGACATGTTCACCTTGGAGGTTAACAGACTGACTAACGGCGTACGCATGTTCGATGTGATTACCAACACGGTTTTCACGTTCAAGCTCGTGCTGTACAAAATGCTCGAAGACTACGTTGGCTTGAGCGACGCGGCGAGACGATTCGGAGCTAATTCGTACTTAGCTTGCCTGAAATGCTGGATCCGGGGTACCGAGAAATCTACAACTGGTCTAACGAAAATCATATATTCCTCACTACACCAAGGACTGCAACCAGGTAAACGCATGACCCCGTCGCTTGTCCCCTTTCCTTCTTCGGCCGTACGTACGGAGTATGTGTGCCCACCGTGTGGACACCCCACGGACAGCTCGTGGATTTTAGCTTAAATTATGTGTTAAAGAACACCCTGTCCGGGCTTGTGGATACGCCGGCGTCCGCACGCGTGGACGCCGGAGTCCGATGTGTTCCGTACGCGTGATTCGCCGTCTAAGCGTGTCGTGTTGATTTTCGCCGTCATTGAGCAGGTGAACCAATCCCTCTTCGCACCAACAGCGAAGTCCGTGAAACCCAACAGCTCCACGCCAAGATGATCAGAGAGGGACGAGTGCCTAAACAAATCGTCGAGGAATTCATGAAGCAGAGCGGGGTTAAGGAACCATGCCCGATGTCAATCATTCCTGATTTTGACGTTGTACGGGACTACCTTCTCGACCTGATGCACATCTTGTACAACCTGATTCACGGCGTCCACTGCGTGATTTTTGGTGATGGTTGGGGACCGAACACACGCAACTATGCGCGGAAGATGAAGGTCCATCGATCGTGGGTTATCGCACCCCCACCCAGAAATGTAAACGATCGAAGATCTGCTGCGAAGCGACTGGCAGGTAAGCTTGTAGGTCGTTTGCGAGTTTCTGCTGTTCCATACGGGTGAACACCGTGTTGCCGCCGGACGGACGGCGCATGTAGCCGTACGGACGACGTATGGACCATCCACTGTATGCCTAACAATGTAAAGTCTTTGCAGACAAACCATCACCGTGGGGACTGTCACCGATCGCAAAGACCGGTGCAATCAAGTGGGTACGAGGTCTGAAGCTCGCGACAAATATGGGACCTCTAGCTAAGAAACTTCTGCAGGAAAAGTACAAGAACCCGAAAAAGGTGCGGAAGATGAAGGCCGCGGAGCTGGTGGTATCCCTCACTTCTGGGATACTGGGCGTTATTGCATCCTGGCAAAATGCTGACGGGCAAGTTCTCCGACCACAATACGCGAGGTTCGTCGGTGAATTTTCGGTGGTGGTTCGAGAATTAACCGCCCCCTCAATTCATCCAGAGGTACGTTAAGCCTAATCAACCCGTGTGCTTCCGTGTGGATATTCTCGGACACCGTACGGACGCCGCACGGACGGCGTATGAAGCCGTTGTCCATCCGGGTGTTCCTCCACCATTCACACCTGGCATGACCCGGTTCGAGATTAAGGTTGCCTCACATTTTGCCTTTCAGGAAATGAACAAGCTGCAGAGCCGAGTCATGCAGTTGAGAGATGAGATGGAGCGGAACAACTCCCCTGAGGCGTTGGTGATTATGTCGCATCTTCTCGTGCACATTGTCGACCAGCTGAAGGACAACGGCCCTGCACGGGAAATCTAGATGTATGTCTTCGAAGACTATTTCGGGTTGTTGAAGCTGTCCATCAAGACCCGCTCACAACCCGTCGCCAGCATGATGAAAGGACTGGAGTTGCGGCGAACGGTTTCCATGGTTGCTGGCATCAAGCGAATGCATCGAAGTGGTCGAGCTCCCCAGTATCGACCTCCTGCAAAGCAGAACATCTTTACAACGAAATCAAGCACTGTGCGGCCAACCGCTGGTGAGCACATCCCTAAGTATCATGTGTGCCATGCATGTTAGTCTTTCCATGCGTGTGGATGCTTTTTAAGTAAGTGTGCACGAAGTCGTTCACACGTGTGGCCAGCGATCCATACGCACGGACGGTACTTTACTATTGTCCGTTTGGTCAATACCACCTGTCCAAGCGCGTGGACGAAGAGCCCACCGTGCGGACGACGCCGTCCACGCGTGTGGAATACCTGTCCGTACGTACGGATGGGTTTTCACTATTGTCCGTTTTTTTCTCTCTTCAGTCTTCTTATGAGACAACTAATTCACTTGCGCGGCGTCAATCGCAACAGATGACAGAGAAAAGATTCAAGTCTACCTTCGTACCGAGATCCCCGAGTACGACACTCTGTGCAAAAAGTTCGACGACACACTCGACTCATTCAACAGGTACCAACTTATGTGCATGTCTGTAAATTGTGCGAACGCCACGTGGACGGCGTACGGACGGCGTACGGTCACCGTATGACAACGTACGGAACATTGAGTCCACCCGTGTGTACTTGCGAATGCAGGAACGTTGGACAACGGAATCGTCGCAACCGACGGGCGGGTCGTCGAAGGCCGATGACGAATGACGTGGTTCCGGTGTTTCTACAACCAGACACGTGGAGAAGGTGCCCAAGAACTTTGCAGATTCAGCCTTTCACCGAGGAGGAGCAGACCTTCGCCTTAGCCGGGATCGCCCCGTGGACGGAGTATCCTAGCATCAAGATTGGGCGTGAAGATTTCCGAGTGCACGACAGCGACATTGGTTTGAAGAGTTGTCAACGACGGTATTTCAATAGCATCTTTCGAAGTCCGGGAGTGCCAACTCCAGCTCAACTTCTTACAGGCGAGATACCGGACGGTGACGTTGAAGATAGGTATGGGGAAATCATGAAGATCGTCAAGCTTGATCTTCCCGGTCACGAGATCTTTCTGTTGAAGGCCCGTTGGTACCCAAAGGCGGCTGCGCTTGCGGACGATATCAGCAAGAACATTTACCTGCGCAAAGACATGCCATGGGACGTGTCTCGGCCATTCGTTCGCGCAAACAGCATTGAGAATCAAGTGGTAATTCAGGATGTTCCTTTCATGCCGGCTTGGCTTGCCCGGTACAAAGGAAATGTTGTCCCTTTGGCCATTCGACGACGAACTGATTGCTTGCAAGTTGTGTTGGATCGCAAGGCGGATTTCTTCCGTGAAATCGATGATAACAGTAGTAGCGAGGATTACCGTAGTAGTTCATCTGATTCAGATGATTGCGGATGATACACGATGTATTATATATGTAAATAAACCGTATGTGCGCGGACACCTGTATTCACACGCATGATTCCGCTAATCCATGCGGGTAAACCCTTATCCATACGCGCGGATGTATGTGTCCACACGCGTGTTTCAACAAACTCCAATTTTGACGTCCATACGCATGGATTGGCGAATTCCGATCGTCCATACGTCTGTCCACACGTCGTCCGTACGCATGGGTTCGTTCGTTGACACGCCCCCATGGTGCCCATATATGGCTGATGAAGGGGCAAGCAACGCTCGGGCACACCCAGGCCCGGGTGCAATGGCTGTCCACACGTGCGGACAAGCGCAAACGAGTGGCACGGCACGGGCCTCACACTGTCCATACGCCCGTCCACACGTCGTCCGTACGCGTCGGTACGACCCAGGGACACGCCCCCATGGTGTCCATGTGGCTGATGAAGGGGCAGGAAATGCTCGGGTACACCCAGGCCCGGGTGCAATGGCTGTCCACACGTGCGGACAAGCGCAAACGAGTGGCACGGCACGGGCCTCACACTGTCCATACGCCCGTCCACACGTCGTCCGTACGCGTCGGTACGACCCAGGGACACGCCCCCATGGTGTCCATGTGGCTGATGAAGGGGAAGGAAATGCTTGGGTACACCCAGGCCCGGGTGCAATGGGTGTCCACACGTGCGGACAAGCGCAAACGAGTGGCACGGCACGGGCCTCACACTGTCCATACGCCCGTCCACACGTCGTCCGTACGCATCAGTACGTCCAGGGACACGTCCACATGGTGTCCACATGGCTGAGGAGGGGGCAAGCAGTGCTCGGGTACACCCAGGCCCGGGTGCAATGGCTGTCCACACGTGCGGACAAGCGCAAAAGAGTGGCACGGCACGGGCCTCACACTGTCCATACGCCCGTCCACACGTCGTCCGTACGCGTGGGTACGGTCCAGGGACACGTCCCCATGGTGTCCATATGGCCGAGGAGGGGTAGAAGCGGCATTTCTCGCAGTCCGCACGTGTGGACAACATTTTCCAGTGGTTCATGCGTATGGACGGCACCTATCCATACGGTCGGGCAGTGTACGGAGCGTCCACACGCGTGATAAAATCAGGTAAACTAGCATACGTCGTCCACACGGAGGCGCACGTATGGACGACGAATGGATTTATCGTATGGACACCGTATGAACATCATTTTTATAAATTAGACAATTTCACACGTGTGGATTTAGCAAAAAAAGCGTCCATAGGGTGTCCGTACGCCGTCCACGCGTCGGACGGACGGTTTTCCACGCGTGCGAACAGGCCAATAATTTGTAGGGCCCCAGTCCCGCACTGCCGGATTGGCAGAAGTGGGGCACGTTACCGGGCGCACCGCGCAGACTAGCTCCTGAGCTGCATCGTCCGCGTCGAGATCCTCCGAGACTGAGGAGCTAGTGTCCGAAGCCAGAGTTGCCATGCTTGCTTCCGTGCCATCGCTGTCCCCGTATTCCTCGCATGAGGTCTCCTCCCCCCCCTTAGGCTGGCGACGTCACACTCCGATGATGAAGAGGATGAGGTCTCTGACAAGGCAGCACCTGCTTCCAAGGGAGAGTTGGGGATCGTCGGAGGCTTCCGTCTTGAAGGTCCCGTCAGGCGCCAAGTACATGATGTAGGCCTCCTGCCCGCTGTTTTTCAGTGCTCGCAAGTCCTTCCTAGCTTGCTTGGTGCTGATTAGCTGAGCCTCCACTAGGCTCATAGCCTGGCCCCTCTCCGAGTTCGAGGACCCCGGATTGCACCCCGCAATGACTACCTTCTGTGACCCATGGCCAAACCGCACACTCCCATTATACTGTGCATAGTCAAAGGTGATCCGCCGCTGTGCTCGTAACCAGTCACCCCCCAGCACCACGTCCACACCCAGGGAGAAGGGCATCACTCGCAGAGTCACCTGCTTGGCATAACTTCCTTTCCGCGTCTCCGCCGTGAGCTTGGGCCGAATGCAAGAGTTGGCGTCGTAGACTGTGCCATCTGCAATCTGCACTCGCATTGGTTTCTCATGGACTGATGGTTGAAGCTTGAGCTTCTTCGCAGTCTCTAGGGATGTGAAACTGGAGGAGGCCCCAGTATCGATGAGAACCTTCACTCGCACCTTACCAATCCATGCCCAGAAAATCATGAGTGTGGGCCCTGACGCGTCCATGGCTGCTAGCACGTGTTCGTCCAGCCATTCTCCCCAGCGTCCCGCCCCCGCGTCTACGCCTATATCAGGCCTGATGCTGGCCAGTTTGTGCATACCTGGCTCCACTTCCTGCGGGTTCAGTTCTTCGTCGGAGTTGTCGTCAGATAGGTGGTAAGTGCCGGCCTCCGCTATCAGGGCAGTCCAGCGGGCAGATCTGGTAATGGATGTCCACTACCCTTCGGTACATGGGGATGTACCCAAGGGCCTTAGGTACAGAACGATGTACCTAAGCCGTACATATTAAATCAAGGCCCAAACCCGACGTTTTGTGCCCCTTGTAGTGACAATTAACCAATAGACACCCTCTTCTATCGATATTATGATCCAACATTCGGATCCGATCCGTACAATATACGCTCTGATGCATTCAAAATCACTCTTTTTGAAGAAAACAAAAAAACCCAGGTCAAAATAAATATTTTCCCGCCATATTCGGCAAGCTCGGCATTGTTCTCTCTGTGAACGTTCGGCTGGATTCTGGAAGTAGACCTTGATAAAATATAATTCATATGTAGTTAGAGAATCCAAAAAATCCGCGCTATTGACCTTGCTCGCGGTACGTATCCAACATGGCCGCTCGTCGCGCAATAGGGCAGCTTATCCAAGAACGCGAGGTGAAGACACACGCTGCAGCCTTCAACTCCAAGTGGAGTTCCGCAAGCGAACGGCAGAAATCCGACAATAATTGACAAGAGCCTTCATTATGAGATGCTTTAAATAATTTCCATGCAAGCCTCTAACCACACCTGATGAATATCGTATACTCGTACGTGCGAAACCCTAAGGCGGAATATCGATTTTCGTGCATGCATATACTGTGGGATCAGTTTTAGGTGCCTACAACCGCGTGTCGAGTGAAGGCGTGCTTGGGTGTTTAAGTGCAAACCCCTGAAATTACAACTGCCCTAAGGGGTGTTAAATACCATTGTAACAAATGTGCATCGATATTCATCATTCAGCGGTCGTACACATGCATCAAACGCGATGTACCTAAGGGATGTACCTAAGATTTTCGGAGTTTTGAAAATGTACATTTTCTGAAATTTGTCAATATCGATGACCTGCCTAGACTATCGTATTGAGCTAAATACCATAAACCAAATGCTTCAGGACCAACAGGGACATGTCATCAACGGCTGAAATGGGCCACACGACCCCGCGTCGAGAATTTGGCTCACCGCGGCATTAAACGTACACGTATAGTTAGGTACATCGCGATGTACCTAAGTAAGCGTGGGTAGTGGACATGGAGTCTTCCGGCACTGCGTCATCTGGCCAGGGTGCTGGCCTGGCAGCTGCCGTTTCCCTGCTCGCCTTCACCATCTTCCTCAGGTGCTCTATGCGGCCCTTCACCCGTACCATAGCACTCCTGACCCTGTGCTGATGCACCTCTGCTTCCCGCCGCCTGCGCGTCAGTATCCTGGCTGCCTCCCACGCTGCTGGTCTGTCACGTTGCACTCGCTGTTGTGCTCGCGACAGTGGCGGCGGTTTGGCGCGGTCTAGTCGTCGTCTTAGCGCGCGTCCGAAGAGTTGCCGGGGCGTCGCCTCCTCTCTGAACCTTACCCGTCTAGCGCCTGATGGCTGCAACGCACGTTGGTACACACCTTTGATACAAGGGTGCCCCTGGCTCCCTCGCCCAAACAGGGGGAATCTGATCTGTACCTCTGTAGGGGTGGATGCTTGTGCTGGTGGTACCTCTGGTTCAGCCTCGCTCGGAGCCACCACCGTGACCGGATGGGATCTCTTCAGCCACCTCACCGCTCGCTTCATCTTCTCAGTCGCCTTCTGGGCCGGTCCCGGACCATACCTCATCCGGTGATCTTCCCTGAAGTGGGTGTTCCACCGGTAGGGCTGGCTGTGCCGTCCCCTCGCAGACCCCTCCTCCACGGGTCTGGTCCCGCTCCTGTCAGCCTCAGCAAGGGGCGGAGTGCTCCCCCTGCTGGCTCCGGGACCTATGCCTTGCGACCGGGAGAGGAACTGGCCCCCGCGGCCTCTCCCTCGCCAAAATCTGAACCCCTCTCATGCGCGATGACTGCTAACGTGTCCCCCATAAGCTCCTCGCTTGCACCTGCGTTCTCGAGGGTCTCGAAAGCTTCTTCCCAAATGCACTTCACCCACGCAACCCTCTTCTGCTGGTCGTGCTGCTGCGGACAGTCCTTTGCCAGGTGCTCCTTGAACTTGCACTTCCTACAGCCAGTATAGGTGGACGATCCAGGTAGCTGCCTGCCTTCCACCTCTGCTGGTGCTGTCGGCAGGGCGTAACACTGCTCCATGTGCTCGTCCAGGCACTCAAACAGCGCAGCCATTGGGAAGGGGGACTGGTCCCTGGTTGCCTTCAGTCCTGTCGGGTCCCGACGCTCCTCCAGTGTTGCCTGCTCCACATATTTGCGAAGCAGCTCCGCTTCCCACCCAGCTGGTCCTGTCGCCTGATGGAAGTCCACTTTGCCTAGCAGCTCCTTGTGCACTCTCGCATGCAGCTCAGGTGTCAGACCGCTGAGGAAGATGCCGGGTAGAGAGGCTCGGCTAACTGGCCCAGTGACCCCGTGTTTGTGCAGGGACTCCAGCAGCTCAAAGGCTTCCATCAGGGAGTGGTGGAAGGTTCGCGCGTTCCTCCCTGCGTTCCTGCCAGAGGCCTGCCGAGACCGTGACAACATGCTGGGCAGAATGCTAAGGTGAGCGTCGCTGATGCAAGATCGAGCGAGGGTACCGATCAGATCGTCCAGCGTATTCATCTGACCGGTCAGTACCTTCTGGTTCAGTAACCCCTGGACTGATCCTTCCACCCTATCTCTGATGATCAAACGCAATTCTTCCGGAGACAGTGGTGACCGTGGCTTCACTCACCTCGTCGTCCTCGCCCATCTTCTTCGTAGCCAGCGCCCTCTTCACCTGCGGCTCCTTGAAGTAATCTTGCAGCTCCCTCATCAAAAGCTTTAACGGCTGCAGCAGATGACCAGATGACTTATCACCCGTTGTCTGGTCTATCTAGAGGACACGTGTACGTAGTGATGCGCTCCCTTAGCTTCCGTAAAGTATTCAGGAGTCTGTCATCTGCCTCCAGCCCCTTCAGCCGTGTCTACTCCAATCGTGCTGGATCGGTCTCTGACCGGAGTCGGGGTCCACGTTCCTGCTCGGGCGCGTCTCTGCGGGGCGGGGGTCCACGTTCCTGCTCGGGTGCGTCTCTGCGGGACGGAGGGTCTGGATCTGGCGGGGGCTGCCGGTCGCTGGTACTCCGCGGCTGAGATTGTGGCGTTGTCACATCGGGCGTGGGAATGATGGGCAGCTGGGCTAAGGCTCCTGTCCAGGGGGGCTTGGTGCACTCTTGACAAAGAGGCACCTGCACACAGGTCCGGTTGGAACCCAGCATCACGTCCCAGATTAATCCAGGGGTGACCCGGACCTGGCCCTCGGGCGATCGCAGTAAGCGACCACACCGGACACACCCTACGCCTTCGGGTACCGTGTGACCTGTGTCGCTTATTTTGAGCTGCATCACTGGGCTGGGCAGGGTCTCGCGAACTCTATGGTTCTTTGCGTGCCCATAACTCACAGCTAAGTTGGAATACTTCGCTGCAATGGCGGTAGCTTCCTCCACCCCCGAGTTGTGCACCCTCACGTGGTCCCGGATGCCTTGTTCCACAGTGATAGGAACTGAGGGGTATCTCCACTCCTCCAAGGCTGCTGTCTCCGAGCTCGAAGGTTGTCCTGAGGATACTGAACTCGACACTCCCCCTCCTGTCCCCGAGGTCTGCGCTGTGCTGGCTCCAGAATGGTTATGCACCGCCAACTGCCATGCATCCTCCGCACTCAGCGTTGGATGCAAGGCTTTGGTGTGTTCGTACCACACCAAGTCTGTGTCCTTCGGTGTGGGGGAACACACTGGCAACGGGTGAGGGGTACCCCTCTCCTGCAGCGATGTCCTCTGGGCAGCCATCATAGCTTCCCACCCCTCCTGCTCCCAGTGCACTTCCTCTCCTGCAGTCTTCGCACTAGCTATAGCCAGCTGTCTCTCCGCAGGCAGACACTCGAAGGCCTGATCTCTAAGCGCCTTGTCCTTCAGCAGGGTTTTTACCGCCATCTCTGGCGTCAGGGGGTGGTTCTCCTCAACCGCTACAGCCCTAGCCTTTCCCTTCTCCTCAGCTGTGAACTTGCTTCGCTTCTTGGGCTTCTTGGACTTCTTCTTCTTCTTCTTCTTCTTCTTCTTCTTCTTCTTCTTCTTCTTCTTCTTCTTCTTGAATCTTCGCCGCCCTCTGCTTCGCTCTTCACTGTCGTCACTGCTGCTGCTGCGGTATCTGCGCCCCCGCTCTGGTGATACTGATTTTTCACTGAACGACGATTCGCTACCGCTGCTGCTGCTGGGGTCGTCCTCAGGGAACCTTCGCTGAGCTGGCTGGCTGTTGCTGGATGCTGCCACCAATGACGCTGACTGATCTGACGGAACTACAGGGAGCACAGCAAACCTGTTGCTCTGAGCAGGATACTCGTCTGGCTCCAAGGCTCGTGCCCGCTCGAAGTTTATTCCAGCAAAGTGCTTGACTGGAAGTCCTCCGTTGTGCCTGAGCGCACCATGCCTTAGCATGCGAGAGTACTCCCTCGAGCTCACCTGTCTCCTCAGATCCTGCAAGTTCGCCACCGTGGCAGCGTATAGCTGCATATGGCCATGCCGGGTGCGAGGTTCGGCGTTGAACCAGCGCACGAGGGCCTCCCTCTCCTTTCTGGTTGCTGCCACCAGTTGCAGCCTGACTGGGGTGCTCCTCTGTGACCCAGCACTCTCCCCACTGTGGTCACTCCAGAGGGAGTTGACATCCTCCGTCCACCTTAGCACTCTCACCGTCTGGTCTGGCTCCTTTCTGCTGTGGACTCTGCCAAGAACGGCCTGTTCCGATGTCCACTACCCTTCGGTACATGGGGATGTACCCAAGGGCCTTAGGTACAGAACGATGTACCTGAGCCGTACATATTAAATCAAGGCCCAAATCCGACGTTTTGTGCCCCTTGTAGTGACAATTAACCAATAGACACCCTCTTCTATCGATATTATGATCCAACATTCGGATCCGATCCGTACAATATACGCTCTGATGCATTCAAAATCACTCTTTTTGAAGAAAACAAAAAAACCCAGGTCAAAATAAATGTTTTCCCGCCATATTCGGCAAGCTCGGCATTGTTCTCTCTGTGAACGTTCGGCTGGATTCTGGTAGTAGACCTTGATAAAATATAATTCATATGTAGTTAGAGAATCCAAAAAATCCGCGCTATTGACCTTGCTCGCGGTACGTATCCAACATGGCCGCTCGTCGCGCAATAGGGCAGCTTCTCCAAGGACGCGAGGTGAAGGCACACGCTGCAGCCTTCAACTCCAAGTGGAGTTCCGCAAGCGAACGGCAGAAATCCGACAATAATTGACAAGAGCCTTCATTATGAGATGCTTTAAATAATTTCCATGCAAGCCTCTAACCACACCTGATGAATATCGTTCACTCGTACGTGCGAAACCCTAAGGCGGAATATCGATTTTCGTGCATGCATATACTGTGGGATCAGTTTTAGGTGCCTACAACCGCGTGTCGAGTGAAGGCGTGCTTGGGTGTTTAAGTGCAAACCCCTGAAATTACAACTGCCCTAAGGGGTGTTAAATACCATTGTAACAAATGTGCATCGATATTCATCATTCAGCGGTCGTACACATGCATCAAACGCGATGTACCTAAGGGATGTACCTAAGATTTTCGGAGTTTTGAAAATGTACATTTTCTGAAATTTGTCAATATCGATGACCTGCCTAGACTATCGTATTGAGCTAAATACCATAAACCAAATGCTTCAGGACCAACAGGGACATGTCATCAACGGCTGAAATGGGCCACACGACCCCGCGTCGAGAATTTGGCTCACCGCGGCATTAAACGTACACGTATAGTTAGGTACATCGCGATGTACCTAAGCGTGGGTAGTGGACACCGACAGCCCTCGTCAATCCTTCTGTTGACGTTTTGTCGAGGGTCGGGATGATGAACTAGCTGCTGGTGCGGAGGTTGAGCTGGCAGTTGCAACTGGGTCCGGGTTGTGAACAGGCAAGTCCACAGGCTGTAACCTGTCTCTCTCTCTCAGCTGTCTGATAGAGTGTGTTCCCGCCTGCAATCGAGACCCTTGTGCCTCCAGTGCAGTCACCAAATCTGGACTGGCTAAGTCACCTGTCACTGACATTGGTGCTGGAGGGTTGCCAGGAATCGAATTTATCACGACGACATCGGAAAGTTATGGTAGATACTGCACAATTACCTCCCATACTTGACCATACTTAAGCACATACTCAAATCTCCTATATCTTATGATCTAGAAACCCCGAAGTTTTGTGCATATCGAACCTTGCGTTAACAATACCTTGAGTTATAAATGCTGCTCTCATGCATGTGCTCCCAGCCGACGCACCGAAGGTGCCAACAGCGAGGCACACTCGTCTTTGCCATTTCATTGCTTGCGATGTGGGCATCGCTCGATCTGAGATTTGTCTCGTGTCTGGGCTGCGACGACGCGAGGCCGATGTCGACAGCGACTGAAAGTGTGTGGGAAGGATTGCGTGGCGGCATTCTTCAAATATCCGTTGCATAAAAAACTGTTCGATCGAAAATGTAGTAATATGATCAAATCGGTTTGATCGGGCGACGTGTTTGAAAAAACAGCTTGTCTTAAATATGGAACATATACGTTTAATGTGGTATATGAGTTTCAGGATGCTTGGGGAGATTTGTATAACCCCCTCTCCCCCTCCCTCCCCCATTCTGAAGGAAGAAATAGATGCACCTTCGGTGCGATAACAGTAAATGAGGTGCGCCTTGTCACCATAATTTCATTGCGTAAGACATCGTAGTGTGCATTTCTATAATTACGAATAACATCGTCGTGTGCATGCATTCTTCTCAGTGTCGTATGATTGCGCGTCCACATCTCCACAAATCACCGCTGCAGTGGTAGCCATGTGCATGCAAGTTGCGGTCCGTGTTTACTATATCGGATCCCTCTGTCGCTTGGTGCATACAGTATGTCAGTGCTTTGGAGTATACGACGCCAGAGACGGTGCATTTAAAATGTTAAAGTCGGCGAGTACTACCCGCATACTACGACACGTCTGTCGCAATAGTTGACGATTGGTCGCATCTAACGATTATGTAAGATTCTATAAATTATAAGTAGTCCGCCAGCACCGACTTTCACCGATCCCACCGTCCAGCGAGCACATATCATAGGGGATGTCGCCCATATTATATATCGCAAGCAACCCCGCAAGTGAACGGCGTCAAATATATTATTTTTGCCGTGATCGATGGCAGCGCGTCATTAGTATGAAACCATATCGATTTTCAGGCTTCGGGGAAGCAGTTCCCATGCACATTGCACTAATTTATCGCTTGGATAGTCCTTGCATCGCACAAATGCATCCCGCCGATAGATAGTTCGTTACCCAATGGTACTGTGTTGGTGCCGCCATAATCATATGGAACTGGCTAAAATACCTTTTGACCATCACCCCCGTATCAATATCAATATAAAAAATATCTAATCATTTGGCGTAAGGTATGCGTAGCATACACATGCCTGGCGCAACGGCATCTTACAGCATTGACGCCAACGACACCAACCGCCAAAAATGCTAAAAAGGCGTCGGCGAAAACCGTTAACACCACTATATTGCCACGATGCCGAAAGGGTATATACGTAGTTGCTACATCATACGGCGTACGGCTATGCTATGTCCGACCCCAATACGCGTATGAATGAATACGTATAATGCACGGACGATCGGTCCCAAATGTGCATTACGCGTATTATCATCGCACCGAAGGTGCATATAGTCCTCCCTCCAGAAAATGGAAGAAGAATAAAAGCACACTAATCTGTGTTTTTTTTTCAAACGCGCCATCCGATCAAATCAAATCAATTGTACGGCTGAAAATATATCAAAACCATCACATATCATATGACTACATCCACGACTCAGATGCGATGCTTATAGTGGCGAGCTGATAATGGGCGTCTCAGGGCATTTTTCATGGTACCCATGAGTTCCAGTCGATAATACATGTTAAAAATAAGTCCCTTTGCATTTCATAGCATGTCCATTTTGTAGCTACCCCCCTGACATTTTGTAGCTTGCTAACACATTCACTCTTACCTCAACTGTATGTCGACCGTTCGGACCGCCGGATCGAAACATCGACCGAGCGATTGACTGACTGACCGTTCGATCGCTTGTCACATCTAGCAGTTTTCGATCGGAACATCAGATATTTACGCATCTCGTGATTCAAGATCATCTCACCACTCATGTCCGGAGACACGCGGCGCGGCCCCGACACAAATGGATATGATATGATCCTGGTCGGCAACGTCGTCTCCATTCTTCTTCAAACTCTCATCTTGCGCCTACCTGCTGTCTGAGCGGCTTGTATTTTTGTTTGACCAATGATTTTTGCGCGCTATTTTTCTTTATCGATATTTCATATTGGCCTTGTTTTCGTGTGCATGCGTGGAACCCGGCGGGGCTTCCGCAATGTGCTCATACAAGCCGCATGCCGCCAGCAGCCGATTCTGGTTTCCTGCGATATAGGGATACTTGGAGACCGTCGGGCGTCTTTACATTTCGCCTGACGGTTTACTAGGTGCAATCGGAATATTATTATTTTGGAATAGAAAAGTGACAATCCTAGAATAGAAAATTAAAATTTTATTTTTAAAATGCAGACCGAAAATTTTATACCGTCCCTCGAAAAATTATTATCACAATGATGCCAAAGGGATATATATATATATCGGGAAATATTGGGGAAATGCAGAAAAAGAGCAAAAAACGCGAAAGCGCTTCCAGCGAAAGCATGTGGTCTCTATGACCAATAAATACAAGTCGTGTGGGAATCCTTTTTTTTGTCCAGCCAATAATCTGGCCGCGATGTAGTGAATATACCAAATAAAGGTTTATATTCACTAAAATATTTGTTGGTGAAATTCAATTTTTATATTTTCCATTCTCATATCCGTGGTATGATGACGTGTCTAGCCTCCGTCACGTCGAACACAACACAATCCGCTCACCTGTTCTCGCTCAGACCTTCACCTCAAGCTGCTGGACAGTGACTTACGGACCCGTAAGTCACTGTTCAGCAGCTTGATGTAGAGGTCTCAGCAATAAACCGCAAGCATCGAAACTTTGCATACTTATTTTTAAGTGTGTTAGGAACAACATGTTTTTTGCGCGCGCGAGATCCGTGCATAATCTGGGATCTGGAACGCCGCGCAAGGGAGGGGGTCATTGGGCACGCATCGAGTGAACGGCTCGACATACGCACCGCATGAAAGCACAATGCATAGCACACGCGTACTACACATATCATATTCGCATAACGAACACGTTTTGAGCATTTGACAGCGCGCTGTCAGCCCTAGCAAAAACGCGGATGTCAACCGCGTCCACGTTTCCGCTAGGGTTTCGTCCCTCATCTGCGCGCTCGCTTGCAAGAGTGTATGCGCTGCGGATGAGGGAACGGCTTACCAAAATATCATCTCATATGTGTTATCTTTCAATATTAATTCGTACGGTCTGAATGGCCAACCACAATTATCGCTAAGGGCCGGCGCGGTCATGTGGGTATGTTGAGCGGGATCTTAGGATTTTCGCGACTTCCAAAAGTAGTGAAAGGGGCCATCATTCTTTGCTAAGCGAATACCCCCTGACTCAGTAGAAATATGTGATAATACTAGATAGGAAAATTTTACTTAGATGAACACGTAATCTTAAAAATCTTCGCCTGGCTGTACGGGGTCTCACTGCGAGAGAGAGAGAGAGAGAGCGTTCCGCGTTAAGTTGAAATTACATAGTTAACAAATAACATCTGTACATCGCAAAATGCTCAAAGCGACATCTGCTGTAAAATGGGACAGTGACACTGCGAGTATCATACGTATGCGAGAGGTGAATCTGTCAAAAACCAAACCAAATCTTTTGCGTCTCAAAATGGCATACCGTACAAAAAAGCAGTCATATGCCACCCAAGAAATGTGGCGTACCCCACTTCGACTTTTTCGCGGGGACGCACGATTAAATGCAGATATTACTACATTTTCAGTGCACGGTTCAGATGAATGAGATTATAGTTCCGAATTTCGCCCGTCTAATGAATCACGTAATGTATCCAAGACGTGAATGATGTTGCGCCACATCGGCTATAGAGTTGGACGTTGGACCTTTCCAGACTCGTATGACCAGTAATAATCACGAAAAGAGAATATTTAAGGGGGGCTTAATGCGACGGGCTCTCGTACTTAACACATCATGGGTTTTCGAGCGATTTCAGCCGTGAAAAATATTTTAATCGAACTGCCATATTCATCTGCGCTGGATTTCTCTTGCCATGTCAGTTGTGTCGGGAAAACGGTAGTTCCCAAATATAAATTATATACAAAAGCGTCATGGATAATTCAGAATACCCAGCGCATTACGCGTTACAGCAGTGTGAATTTTATGAGCCACTTTGGTGAGCCACTTTGGTGAGGCCACCTCACCAAAGTGGTTCACAAGTCCCGAGTGGAAAATATCAATCTTGAAAGGCGGAAGAATTTTTTAGGCAGATCTGTATTCCAGAATTAAGAATTCAAATTTGTATTCTAGGATTGTCACTTTTCTATTCCAACCAAATTGTACATCCAGGTGCAATCCCTAACAGGAATTCTTCTTTCCTGAGCAGTGATTTTCTTTTGCAGGTTGCCGTGTATGCGGTGCCTTTTCTGAAGCCGCCAGCAATGCTGCTGGCGGCATCCGTCTTTCCCACTAGCCCTTCTAAGTTGATGGGATGCTCGGAGACCGGCGGGCTTCTCTACAGCCCGCCGGTTTGGGTTCGATTCCCAAAATCCTTACTGACCAGCGTTTCGTATTTTTGCAGGTTGCTGTGTTGACGCTGTGCTTCTTTTGCAGCCGCCAGTAACATTGCTGGCGGCGTTGACGTCCGTTACCCTGCATTGTTTGCGCAGTTTGATTTTTTTCTAGTAATTTCACTATCCTGCTGAATTGGTCATGGCCTGCTGTTAGAATTAAAACGTGTGGCGTGTATACTCCCACCCGAGGACGAAGTACCGGCTGTCGGTATATCGGGTTCGATTCCCAACGTGCTGGTAGATTCCGTGTTCGGGCGTTGCAGGCGGGAAACGTTATAGATTTTGATATTTTACCTGTTGCTAATTTAGTAGGCCAGTTTCACTTGTTGCCTTGGACCGGTGAACCTTCAAGTAAAAGCATAGGCTAGAACGAATGTGAAAACAATATTAACTATGTCATATTTTAAGGTGCAATTTGTGAATGTTTCTTGAATGCTTGCTTGCTATAACTGTTTGCCTGTGCTAGTATGCGTATAGTTATGTAGCATCATCCGACTAACGGTCTAATAAAGTGCGTTGCATATCATTCGCGTGGTACTATTTGTTTAATAAGTTTGTATTTCAAGTCATAATCGCGGTACTATTCGTTTGTGTTCCCCCTAGCTTACTTTCATTTTCGGAACTTTTGTAGCTCGCTGAAAATCAGTTTTGTAGCTAGCTACAAAATGATATACCGATCGCCATTTTGTAGCTATAGCTACAAAAATGCATACGGCGACCATTTTGAAGCCTAGCTACAAAACCGGAAGCTACAAAATGTCCGGGGGTAGCTACAAAATGGTCGTGCTACCTTTGCATTTGCAATCACATTTTCCGCCATCCGTTGGATCATTGGGGCCCAAAAACAACCAAAAAAATGCCGTTTTTCATGATATTTCCATTTTTTGTGATTTTGGATATGACGAAAATACGAGTTCTCAGGTCATATTGGGCTTCTGCATGTTACTTTGTAGTTTCCAAGACCGAATGTAATATGATAGCCGTGGTCCCACCCAAAAACCGCGCGATATGCAAAAGTTGAAAATTGGCCGTTATCACTCTCATCATATCTGAGTCGTGGGTGTAGTCATATGGCATCTATGACATATTTATCATCTCGCAATTGGCATATACGTCATATGTCACAAGTTCACAAGTTCACAAGTTCACAAGTTCACAAGTTCACAAGTTCACAAGTTCACAAGTTCACAAGTTCACACGTCACGCTATCTAATATGTTAAATATGGGATCCCAAATCTCATGTGTTAGATATGAGATCCCAATCTAATGTGTTAAATATGGAGCATCGCCCTCATATGTTAAATATGATACAGCGATCTAATGTGTTAGAAATGCGATCCAAAACGAATGTGTCAAATACGGAACACTCATTCTAATGTGCTCAATATATGACACGAATGTAATGTGCTAAATGTGGAAAGTCGATTCCAATGTGTTAAATATGGAACACCGATGTAATGTGTTAAATATATGAGACGTGAATCTTGTGTGTTAAATATGTGACCCAGCCTTAATGTGTTAACCATGGAACGCGTCGGTTTAATATGTTAGATATGAGGGACACAAACGTTATATGTTCAATATAATACGCATGTCATATGTTAAATATGGGACACACACACCACCTGTTAAATGCGAAACACAGACTCCGATATGTTAATTACGGAACGCCAATACGAAACTCGCTGATGTGAGGGAAGGTTGTTACTTCGCTGTGTGAGGGCCTGCCTATGTGTATAAAGCGCCTTCGGTGCGTCGGCTGGGAGCGCATGTATGCGAGCAGCGTTCATGATTTTATTATGACTTTATGATGATATCCGCACAACACTGACATTCGGCCTCATATCGATATATGCCGTGACAGGGAATGAGAATCGTGCGCCTCGCGCCTCAAGCCATTCGGTGGCGCCTCCTACAGCACGCACCCCTCACATGCATAACAATAGTTACCTTACCAACATCCCACCTAATTTTTATAACCACTTGCCACTATCATGGTTTGTGGCAAGTTTGAACAACACGTGGCGGATTCGTCTTGTTGTGTAATATCGATAAGCATGTACAGTTATGTCCTTAGAGAAGTCCATGTAAACTTCGGCAATCAAGGAATGCTGCTTGCGTATTTAAGACACCTCATTTCAAAGCATCGTTAATCGCATGAATTAGTCCTTCGAAAATGTTTATATACCACATACATTGATTTGAAATGGTTTGACACTATGTGTGGGTCCTCTAGCACTGCAAATAAAATTAAAACCACGAAACACAATTATTCCTTGGTTATTCGGAGTGAAAGACTTTCATTCAACCCATATTAATGGATCCTCTGTGCATTGCTCGCACGTTGCGCACGGTTGACCTGGGTCACTCTCATTGATGAGTGTGCAATGCGCACATCGCCACTTTGCCACCAGTGGAGGACCGACCAAGGTGGCCGGACCGGCTGCAGAGCTGGAGGGAGAGGACACTATGGGCAATGAGGTTGTGTTGACACCTGCGAGCATTCCGAAAGGAATTCAAGACAAGCACCATCGTTGTTGGGGTGTTGTACATATTGAGAACCTAGACCATTGCAACCACCGAAGAACCCGAGGTAACACCCAATGCGTTAGGCAACCACAAAACAGTGCAACGCGAATCATCAGTCACCGCGCACTTGATTTGCATCCCTTTCTTTACTGTTAAGGCGTATTGCGCACCTGTTCTGTTGGGAAGGTATGCAATAACGGTCTCGGCTAGACCATCAGGCTTCCCAAATTCATCCATATCAATACTATCCATTCCATTACTCAATACACACCATAGGTTCTCCAACATCAGCCGCTGTCGAGGCCACATCTCCACCCGAAGCACCACCCACGCAATATCAATTTCACGAATCCACATACGCGAAGCTCACACACACTGAACGGCACGAGGCCCGCTGACAAAAGCCAGCCCACCATCATCCCAGTAGTAGTGAGAAGCATTCAGGAACTTTACAGCTGTACAGATGGAATCTACCCAACCCGGGGAACTTTTTGTGCCTCGCTCGCACGGGCCGCATCGAGAATTGTTAATCAGAAGCATCATTCAGGTAAGGGGGAGAGAGCCAGGGGAGAGACTGGTGGGAGAGGAGGGGGTGAATGCTGGAAGAACGGGACAGAGCAAAGGACACATGCACACCAAATGTGGGGTAGCTGGTAGCTTTCCAGCTTTGTACTGCAGGTCCGTGATGGAATTATCCATGTTGGTGCTCGAGCCCAGGCAAGGGAAATTGAAATGAATCAGAGGGGAAACCAAGCTGCAGTGCACGCTCCAACGAGGTTTCCCCATACTTGCCGTGGGCACCCCAGGAAAATGCCAACTGTCGCTGGCAACGACACCTGATGGGAAATTCGGTGCGGACTCGACTTTGCTCTCAGGGGAAGGGATCAGGGACAGCGGTTGCTCGGGTTGCGGGTGTGAAGAGGGGCATGCACTGATCCTAGGCCGGGTGTCCGTCGACGGACCGTACACGTAAGCCTCAGACAAGTGCATAGGGGTAAGAATGAAAGAGAGAAGTTGTGACCCGAGGTTTGTGACGCGTCGCCAAAGCAAGTCCAAACCTATTCACGCACTGAACGGCACGAGATCCGCCGACAAAAGCCAGCCCACCATCATCCCAGGGGAGTGAGAAGCATTCAGGGGCGGGGCCGTGGCAAGATATTATTCGCTTCGACACATCCCAAACCAAGCGCAAAGCAAACCCACCACAAACACGAATCACAACCGAAAATGTGGGGTAGCTGGGAGCTCATCCAGCTTTGCACCGCAGGTATGTCATGGAAATATTCTGTTCCGGTGCTCAAGCCTAGGCAAGCTAACGGTTTCAAACCAAATAGGGGATCCCCAGCTGCGGTGCACGCTCCACCAAGGTCTCCCCTACTCGCTCTGGGCACCCAAATAAATCTCCATCTGTCGCCGGCATGACGTCTATTCACACACACTGAATGGCATGAGATCAGCCGATAAAAGCCAGCCCACCATCAATCATCCCAGTGGATGTGAGAAGCAAATCAAGAGCAGGGCGGGGCCGTGACAAGATACCACCAACTCATACATATTCCCAACCCAGATGCAAAGCAGCATGGAAAGATGATACGATGTGACCGATCGTCGCCCAACAATTGTTGGTCTCTGGGTTACGGAGTAGGCGGACCCTGCTGGCATGCCCCCAGTGGCGCACGGTCGATGGATGGGACCCGTTGGTCCATGGTTATGCCATGAATGCAGTCACACCACACGGCATGGACACCCCATGGTATAAAACTGAAAAATGCGGGCACCCAAGTGCTCCCCACAAAAATCAAGGGAAAACATAGAACGTGGACTTCACCACCCTCTGCCTCTCCTTGCAGCAAAGGCAGAAGAATCCACCGAGCTCTCCAAGAGGCAGTGCCCGCCAGAATGGTACACACAAGGCTGAATCCTTTGATCCCCGGCGTGGGTACATAGTGCAGCCGGTCTTCTGCGGCTACGATGTGCCAAAGGAGTCGGTCCAAGGATATGCACACACACACATCCTTTGTTCCCCGTTGTGGGTACATAGTGCAGTCAACATTCTGTGGCTCTCTGGTGGCAAAGAAATCGGTCCAAAGATAAGCCACACACATACATTGATGGTTGTGGCGGCGATGGTTGGTGCATGTTGGCAGACTATTAACGGACTGTGCAATGGTTTGATCCTCTGAGCCGGGCACTGCGGGAGCTCTCTTTGATGCGGATTTCCCTCTCAGTGATTTGAGATCTGGACTACCTAACTGATCATTTGGGGCGATACGATTTCGCACATGTAATGCGAGGAAGAACAAGTATTAAGTGGGAGGAAGAGTGAGCGGGGGTGAGCACCAAATCCGCAACGAGCTCATGGCTGATCTTGAATGTCTTGATAAGAGCCCGCGCAACCTCGTCCTAGCGATGAACAAAAGCAGGCATTTTCAACATCGATTCAAAGTCTTTTGAACAAGTGTCGCATACCACGTACAAGTCATATACCACATGCATGCGCAAACTCCCGTTCCAAGTTAAGCATAGACAACAAAGTGCAAGTTGCCAGAACCGCTGAAGCGCATCTTGTCATGGCAGTTGACGTGCATTTTTGTCATACCCACTGAAGCGCATCTTGTCATGGCAGTTGACGTGCATTTATGTCATAACCACTGAAGCGCATCTTGTCACGACAGTTGACGTGCATTTTTGTCATACCCACTGAAGCGCATCTTGTCATGACAGTTGACGTGCACTTTTGTCATACCCACTGAAGCGCACTTTATCGTAACTGCTGAAGCGCATCTTGCTATGACAGCTGACGTGCAACTTTGTCATGCCGGGTGATGCGCACTTTGTCAAGTCAGGTGCAGCGCACTTTGGCATGTTGGCTGCAGTGCATCTTTGTCAAGTCAGCTGCAGCGCATCTTTGTCAAAGCAGCTGCAGCGTACTTTGCCAAGTCAGCTGTTGTGCATTTTTGTCAAGTCAGGTGCAGCGCACTTTGTCATGTGAGGTGCAGCGCATCTTTGTCAAGTCAGCTGCAGCGCATCTTTGTCATGTCAGATGCAGCGCGCTTTGTCAAGTCAGCTGAGGCGCATCTTTGACATATCAGCTGATGTTCATCTGTTCCGTAAAGTTACATGCATCTTTGTCATAACATCTTATGTACATCTAAGCACACAGTGGAATGAGTTCACTCATGGTCAAGACAAAAATTCAACTTCGGCGCAACTTCAGCACAACTTAAGCAACCGTCATCAGCTCCGGAGCGAGACACCGAGAGCTATGCGTGAGGACGTAGTTGGCTGGCAGACATGCTCTTCATCCAGCACCTTGTGCAGCCTTCCTGTCTTGTCTTCATCCCAATACTTGAACCACTCCTTCGGACTTTCTTGGATTGAAGGAGGCTCTGGCTTCTCCACCTTCCCGAAAGCCTCCTGGAAGGTGCAGCGCGCGCTCAGCACTCCACTCAGGTGATTGTGCCATCTAAAATAACAATACAAGGATTGAGCTCGAAAGCTGACGTGGAAACACAACCGAGGGTCGCAGCTTTTCCAACCACGCGGCCTCCAACTCGAGGCCAGCATCTGTCTGTGTGCGCCATAGGGATGGATCTTAAGGTTAAGGGCACCTGCGCATACACCAGTAGGCCGTCGACTGGATGAGTTATTTCATTGAAAGTGAGCACGCCGGTTCCATCAATGTCCCACCGCGGCCACAGCTCCACGAGGTGCTCATCCAGTAGCCGCCCTTCGACCGGCAGCTGTGCCTTGAACACCTCCGCAACCTCCTGCGGGTCTAAGGTTCCACTGTTCTTGAAGTCGACGAGCTCAAACCAGCCCTCCAAGTCCTGCGCCACGAACCGCTCGGGCACCATCAACCACAGCCTACAGCCGGGAAGAAAATGCGAGCCGAGAAATAAATCGAGGAAGAGGCGGGGTGACCGCGACGTCACAGATGATCCAGCCGGAGCTCACCGTTCGGAAGTCAGGCACATCCTTGATGCCTTCGAAGGGTTGCCTGCAGTCACGCGGCATCGCACGCTGAGCAAAGACCGTGCCTAATCTGCAGCGGCCTCACTCCCACCGCCGGACGCGCAAGCAGAAAAAAAGTGCCCACAATCGGGTTTCGTACACCCGCGTGTGGCCCTGCTTGCCCTCGCATGTGAAGAAGCTCAACGTGCAAATGCAAGTGTTCGACTACACAACGCAGAAGTTGCAGACTAACCTGCACAATGGGCACAATTTGGTTTCCAGCACGTCCAAGCTGCACTCCTTGTGGAGGAAGTGACGGCAAGTGCGAGCTCCGCTTGCTCCCACAAACACCGCTGCGAAGGCGTCACACGTCACAAGTCACCCGTTGCCCTTCAGCCCTGCAGCAGGGCGAAACGTGCCAAATGTTGCAGGTGCGCCGCTCAGGAGACACCTGTTGGATGTTTGTGCATGTCTTCGAAGCATATCGGGCACTCGACATACTCAATGGTCGCCGGACACCCGCTCATGGCAGGAAGTAGGCTCGTGGCGGGAAGTAGGCTCGTGGCGGGAAGATCCGAGGTTGTGGGGACATCCTGCAGGTTCGCTGAGAGTTCGGGGTGTTCTATCTGTGTAGACTGTTCTCCCCTCTGTACAGAATCTCCATGAAATAACTCATCTGGTATTTCGAGGGCCAAAATAACATTCGTATCGGAGGTTTCCAGTCGACTTAGATCGCGTGCATCAGGGTTTTCCCTCTGTGCAGACTGCTCTTGGGGTACTACGGACGCGAAAGATTCTGCACCGGATTCGAAAGATACTGCTGGTCTAAGTGAAGGACTACTGGCGCGTGGCTTGCAGCAACATAGGCGAAGCATCGATCTGGTACAGGAGTGCACTTTATATTTCGTCTACCTCCACGAGAGCAGTGTATATGCCTTGGTTTGCTTTATGCAATCGCCATTTTTTATCATCCCCTTCGCTTGCTCGCCCATTCCGTTCGCGCTTCGCCGTTCCCACTCGACTGTGACACCCATTAAGATTAAACTCTATCGTATGACGGTCCAGTTTTTTTCAGCCTTGCGACCCACGTGACACGCGTAAGACCAGAACCCTGAGAGCTGGCCTGCATTTCGAACCTCCCCTCCTGCCCCCCCAACCACCCCAAAAGTATTATTCCGCCACTCTTCTAGAGTGTTGGGACACCTCGCACGCCGCACGAATCGAAGCGGTTTGCTCGCTACGCCCTGTTCCGTCAGCGCAACCATGCTCGGGTCACATCCCCTCCGGTGCCGCCAACTACCACAATCTACATCAACAACCTTTTCGTCGTGTACTAGAATTAGGGGTGTCACGTCACGTCTCCGCCCTCCGAGAGGCGGCCGGGTCCGAATGCGCCATGAACCCAAAACCAAAACACCCTAAGACTTATGCTCACTCAATGCTCCTCATACTTTGCATAGATGCCAAGGATGCAAACGTGAAATATGTATATCTTCACGTACGATCGTTCGCGATATGCGGGTTGGGTTTCATCCCAAGCAAGGTTGGCATACGCCAACCTCGACTTCTTTGGATGTGACACGCCGTGTGTCACTTCCTATATCTGTACTAGTACTCAATACGGTACGGGTGTCACGGGTTTAGGGTTTCCGGCCGAGGTTTCCAATATGTTTATTTACACTTAGAAATAACAGACTATTGGGAATAAATGAATCTCGATCGTCGTCTAAAAACCTTCATTTTGACACAATTTTCGTCGTCTAAAAGTTATTGCCACGTCATCTGAAATGTGCCACGTAAGCGACACGTAAGCGACACGTAAGTCGTCCCGCAATTTTTATTACAAAATATTACTCAAATTATTTATTTGTGCATGATGCTTTCGTACTCGGCGAGTCCCGGTAGATCTTTTTGTTGCATTTTTGTTGCTATTCGAGGAAATTGACATTAGGGTAGATAATTGACATTAGCTGTTTTGGCGATTTTTAGAAAATATATGTGCTGAAAATGTTAATGTTGAAAATATTTTTGCTTGTGGATACCGGCGTCCGCACGCGTGGACGCCGGAGTCCGATGTGTTCCGTACGCGTGATTCGCCGTCTAAGCGTGTCGTGTTGATTTTTTCCGCCGGCATTGAGCAGGTGAACCAATCCCTCTTCGCACCAACAGCGAAGTCCGTGAAACCCAACAGCTCCACGCCAAGATGATCCGAGAGGGACGAGTGCCTAAACAAATCGTCGAGGAATTCATGAAGCAGAGCGGGGTTAAGGAACCATGCCCGATGTCAATCATTCCTGATTTTGACGTTGTACGGGACTACCTTCTCGGCCTGATGCACATCTTGTACAACCTGATTCACGGAGTCCACTGCGTGATTTTTGGTGATGGTTGGGGACCGAACACACGCAACTATGCGCGGAAGATGAAGGTCCATCGATCGTGGGTTATCGCACCCCCACCCAGAAATGTAAACGATCGAAGATCTGCTGCGAAGCGACTGGCAGGTGAGCTTGTAGGTCGTTTGCGAGTTTCTGTTGTTCCATACGGGTGAACACCGTGTTGCTGCCGGACGGACGGCGCATGTTGTCAGGGTCATGACCGGTGACATATGTGTCATACATGTCATACGTGTCATACCTGTCAGACATGTCATACCATGTCATGTCATGTCGAGTCATGCCATATATTATAATGACAGACAGTCGTTAGTACGGTCGACTATGACTGTACATGTCGTCAGGGCGTTATTGCATCCTGGCAAAATGCTGACGGGCAAGTTCTCCGACCACAATACGCGAGATTCGTCGGTGAATTTTCGGTGGTGGTTCGAGAATTAACCGCCCCCTCAATTCATCCAGAGGTACGTTAAGCCTAATCCACCCGTGTGCTTCCGTGTGGATCTTCTCGGACACCGTACGGACGCCGCACGGACGGCGTATGAAGCCGTTGTCCATCCGGGTGTTCCTCCACTATTCACACCTGGCATGTCCCGGTTCGAGATTAAGGTTGCCTCTCGTTTTGCCTTTCAGGAAATGAACAAGCTGCAGAGCCGAGTCATGCAGTTGAGAGATGAGATGGAGCGGAACAACTCCCCTGAGGCGTTGGTGATTGTGTCGCATCTTCTCGTGCACATTGTCGACCAGCTGAAGGACAACGGCCCTGCACGGGAAATCTAGATGTATGTCTTCGAAGACTATTTCGGGTTGTTGAAGCTGTCCATCAAGACCCGCTCACAACCCGTCGCCAGCATGATGAAAGGACTGGATGGAGTTGCGGCGAACGGTTTCCATGGTTGCTGGCATCAAGCGAATGCATCGAAGTGGTCGAGCTCCCCATTAGCGACCTCCTGCAAAGCAGAACATCTTTACAACGAAATCAAGCACTGTGAGGTCAACCGCTGGTGAGCACATCCCTAAGTAGCATGTGTACCATGCATGTTAGTCTGTCCATGCGTGTGGATGCTTTGTAAGTACGTGTGCACGCAGTCGTTCGCACGTGTGGACAGCGATCCATACGCACGGACGGTACTTTACTATTGTCCGTTTGGTCAATACCACTTGTCCAAGCGCGTGGACGAAGGGTCCCCCGTGCGGACGACGTCGTCCACACGTGTGGAATGCCTGCTGTCCGTACGTACGGATGGGTTTTCACTATTGTCCGTTTTTTCTCTCTCTTTAGTCTTCTTACAGTATAACTCTATGACGGTTTGCCCTCCAATTCTGGAGGGAAGCCCAGGGGTAGTGATTCAGCTGCATTTTGCGAGCTGTAGCGTAGGCCCAATGGCCATATTTCGGTGCACAGGGGTCAAGTAGGTACCTTGGGTTAATTTGCACGCCGGGGGGCTAAGGGGGGCGAGAAGAGCCTGCAAACCCTTTGCAGGAATTTCGGGGGTTAGTCATAGAGGTCCAGAGGGGGTCCTCGGTGTGGTGGGTGGGTGAGCAGATGGGCCGCTCTGGAGTGATTCCCTTGAGGTCTAAGGGCGTGCGAGGTACTCAAATGCACCACAGGACATCCCCAAGATTACCCGGAGGGGTGGGGGTAGAGTGGTGGCAGAATAGTGGGGTGACAACCCGTGGCTCGCACTCGTGGGAGGTCTACGCGACTAAGTCAAAAACGGTATCGATTTTCGGGAAAAACTCGACCGTCATAGAGATATCGACCCAACTTCAAAATCGGCATCCCCGGTAGGAAATCATCATAAGTTATCTACTAAGCCCTGTGGAGGTCCAATCGACCCCCCTTGGGCCCTGGGGTGGCCGTAGACCCCTTGAAATTAAAGGTGACTGGCCCCCGATATCTCTATGACGGTTTGCCCTCCAATTCTGGAGGGAAGCCCAGGGGTAGTGATTCAGCTGCATTGTGCGAGCTGTAGCGTAGGCCCAATGGCCATATTTCGGTGCACAGGGGTCAGGTAGGTACCTTGGGTTAATCTGCACGCCGGGGGGCTAAGGGGGGCGAGAAGAGCCTGCAAACCCTTTGCAGGAATTTCGGGGGTTAGTCATAGAGGTCCAGAGGGGGTCCTCGGTGTGGTGGGTGGGTGAGCAGATGGGCCGCTCTGGAGTGATTCCCTTGAGGTCTAAGGGCGTGCGAGGTACTCAAATGCACCACAGGGCATCCCCAAGATTACCCGGAGGGGTGGGGGGTAGAGTGGTGGCAGAATAGTGGGGTGACAGCCCGTGGCTCGCACTCGTGGGAGGTCTACGCGACTAAGTCAAAAACGGTATCGATTTTCGGAAAAAACTCGACCGTCATAGAGATAAGGCAACTAATTCACTTGCGCGGCGTCAATCGCGACAGATGACAGGGAAATGTTCAAGTCTACCTTCGTACCGAGTTCTCCGAGTACGAAACTCTGTGCAAAAGGTTCGACGACTGGCTCGACGCATTCAACAGGTACCAACTTATATGCATGACTGTAAATTGTGCGAATGCCATGTGTACGACGTACGGACGACGTACGGACACCGTATGTCAACGTACGGAACATTGAGTCCACCCGTGTGTACCTTGCGAAACAATGCAGGAACCGTGTGCAACGGAATCGTCGCAACCGACGGGCGGGTCGTCGAAGACCGATGACGAATGATGTGGTTCCGGTGTTTCTACAACCAGACACGTGGAGGAGGTGCCCAACAACTTTGCAGATTCAGCCTTTCACCGAGGAGGAGCAGGCTGTCAGGGATATGACCGATGACATATGTGCCATACGTGTCATACCTGCCATACATGTCATACCATGTCATGTCACATGTTATAATGACATACAGTCGTCGAGTATTGTCAGTACGGTCGACTATGACATGTACAGTCATAATGTCTGTCATCCACTCACCTTGAGTGACATCTGTCATCGAGAGGCCAGGTATGGCATCGAGATGGCGAAGCAAGACAAGTTCTTGAAGAACCGAATTGTTCTGAGAGGACGCGTCTTCGCTTCAAGCATGAACTGAACAGCATGCGAGTATCAATGGCTATTTCGACCAGCCGATACGGTTAGTTCACCCAATGCTCTCGGGTTCACAACCCGATGGTGGTAACGCGTATGACGCGTGAGGGCATTGAGGTAATATGAGGAGCATTGCGCTCAAGCGGACACTTCTGGACACCAGAGCGCTGCACTCATACCCACCAAATATTGTTGCGTGCTTGCTACAGTTCAATAGCAGCCGCGTAGTCTTTCAGGTTCATATAGAACCGTGACAGTGGTACTCTCCGCTCAGGCGAAGAACGAGGACACAAGTGTGTGTGCAGCAGACTTGATATATTTGTATATAGATTTTGTATACTGTGTGTGTGACAGGTTTCGCGCATACATATCGGCGACAGAGCTCGCACATATACATAATATATCGAATATCTTCAAGCGTACGACAGCATTCGTTGCAATATCGTCAGCGAACGGCGGAGTGCGCAATATCGTCATCAGCGCGATTATACCCGCAGCTTACAACATATCGTCAGTAAAATAATAGCGACAAGGTGTGCGCACGAGCGTACGGATCGCACATGCATGCTGTCAATATTTCGCAGGGTTGGTACGGTATGCGAGATACAGACGCGCGAACGAAAAATGATCGTCAGTATGTATGATTTACATCAACTGCGACAGAACGCACGAAATTTCGTTATCAGCGCGATCGCATTCATACCATGCGACATACACCGGCGACAGCGACATACTGTGTGAAATAAATTGGCGACAGCGATGTTCGCTAATAATCCGCACGAATCGTTCAGTGCAACGCACACATATGATGATTTCGCTATTTGCAAATGATCCGCACGAATCGTTCATCACGACGCGCACGTACGATGTTTTTAGCTCGTCAGTGCGATGCGCACCTGCGATGATTTATCTTATGCAGGGGACGCACGATTTGAGGGCGCATGATCCGTGGTGCATCTACATGCAGCGCGACATACAATATGTGTTACGCGCGTACATAGCATGCAATCACGATGTTCATTCAATACTCGCAGATCGATGTACATACAACACTTTGCAGTTGGACGCACAGTTTTACATCAGATGAACATATGATGCTGCGCAGTGATAATGTGTGTTATACCAATCATCAGCATACACACATATGTTGTACAATAATAGTGTGCGATGTCATCACTATTTCACACACATACTGTGGTATACACCATGCAGCACTATTCCACTATTATAATACATGCTGACAATGAGTGACAAGTTAACACACTTATGCCACTAATCACAGGTCATCATCACTATCACATACTGCAACTTGCCATCATACTGTAACTTGTGCACCATTCACACTGTGATAATAATCAGTTTGGTCACAAATACTTGGCATACATGCACACATATGCATATACCAACCTGATCACGATAGCGGTTGGCATACACATGCATATACTAACAGTGTAACATAGAAGTATTGCAAGATTAAAAAGTAAGGACTTATCTTGAAATCATCATTTATTTATGTTGATCGATTTGATGACTGTCTGTCCGCGCCTAACCGACCATGGGTTTGTACCCCATGGAACCGGGGGTTTATCAAGCAATGCAACTATGCTACACTGTAACATGCATATCTTACATACATGTTAGATTTTGCATTAACATACCATTTAGCATACCTGCTGTGATATAGGCTATAAATGAAATCCAATTGGTATAAGGTGCCAGTCTTGGTCATTCAGACAGTAATTAGCTCGGTTATTCCTGACGGAGGATTTGGGATGGAATAACTGTTCTACTGTTGATCAAAGATGGAATACACACCGGAGCCACTTGTGAAATATACCAATCAACTCATCATCCATCATGATGAGAAGTGCTGGATTACAACTTACTAACCAAATTGATATGCATCATACTTGCTATATGCTGTCCAGTGGTATACAGATTATCTTGTATGATAAATCACTATCAATTTGCTTAAGTGTACTAAATCAGCAAGTACCTGCACAATGCACACATCACTGACATTACTATGTATAATGACATTCACTGACGTAAGTGAAATGATCAACTATAATATCAACTACATGTATGATAATATAGATACCATCCAACAAACACATGTGCGTGTTGGATGTCAGTGATGGCGATAGCTAAGGTAAACAGGATAAAACCACATGCTGAAGGGCTGGATGGAGAATATCTCCAGACCCGAAGGCAGTATACAGTGTTCACAATGCAGCTGGTAACTTCTGAACACTATCCATACCTTTTCACTATCGCTGGAGTAACACCATCGTCTACATTGCATTCTGACAGTTGATACAGTTCTGATCACTTCAAATGCATGCAACAAATCTCGCAGATCAGTATTCATCTTGACAGCTGATAGAGGTTATCACAGACACTGCTCTGATTCATTATTCGAGCTTTGTTCTGATTTACTTGGAATCTGAAGATATCATTTTGATACTCTTTCAGTGCACCGCCATATGCCCAAGTAAATGGTAGATTACTATGAGCATTTGCTCAATTTACTTAGTATCTGGATGGTAATGCCATCCAGAGTATTGTCATGAATCCAAAGAGATAAAGCAGACCTCCAGCACACCCATTCGTGGGTGGGCAATGTGATCGACAGCCACTGACACGCGACAAAACCAAGGAGTAAGTCTCGCCTTAAGTTTTTGGCTAAGGTTATCTGAGGAGTTGACAGTCCTAAGTAAGTAATAAATCAACTGACAAGTTATCACTTAAGTGACTGCACTTAACTGTTGATACACCTACATATTAGGGTTTGGTCTATTTGTCAGGGGTTTCAATCAGTAAAACCCAATATACCAAATATTGACCATACATATATCTTCACATAACAACATGAAAAATGTCAATTTCCATTTCATGTATTCAGGTGAGATATATTACAGAGGTGTAACAGCTGTATACATTATAGTATACACCTAGTGCTCATACACACTGAGACTTATAAGTCAAAAAGTGGTGGAAATAGGTAAAAAAACTCACACGTTAGATTTGAAAATGAAAATTCAAGTCTAATTTTTTGTGCTGATCCAATTTTTCACCTATCGATGGTATATGCAAAAATTTGTGAGCACTTGTAACACCCTGTAACACCCTAAAAATCACGTGTAAAAACTTGGGGGTGTAACGCACATCTCAAGTATCACATGATAAGCAGTGACATGCCGAATGCAGTTTTGCTCTATTCCTTTGGGAAACATCTATTCTGTTCAAATTTGATATAATTAGGTGTTACTGATACCATGTAACACCCTAATGTCACTACAGGTGATGAGGGTCATAGTAACCCGTAACACCCTAAAATGCCACGGAATACTAGTGAACACCACTGTATTTGGCATTATAGTCATGTTGAAATCAGCACGTTCATGACTAATATTTCGGGCAACAACCCAAGAACTGTAGGGCAACATCCCAAGAATTGTACAGCTGCTTCCTATAAGGATTGCATGCTGCTTAATGAGGTAATAGGCACTTGACAACTGCCTATGGAATTCACACTTCCTTGAGGGGGGAAGAAGGTGGAACCATATATATACTTCACCTCATTATATCAATGTACAAATATAATACATGTACAATATATAGATATCTATATATATATCTCACACACACACACATCCATTTTGAAGGTTTTGTTGGTGTGGTGTTTTATTTTAGATGGCAGAAGAACCAGCAGTTATACCAGCTATAGATCAAGATCCGACTAACTGGTACTTTGACATTCTGGGTTCTTATGATCATTACAGCAGATTCAAAATACCTTCATGGTTAAAGGGTTATGCTGACACTCAGACCCGGTATGATCAGATAGGATATTTCGATGCCATCAGCAGAATGAAGACAGACATGAGTCGGTACAGAGATCCAGAGACTGAGCCTCAGGAACCAGAGGAGGAGTACACGGAGGATCATCCTCCGCCTGCATTTACAGATCCAGATGATGGTCAGGCCACCGCAGCATCAGTTCCAGCCGCAATTGTTCCCAAGGTGAAAATGAATCCACCGAAGGAGTACAAAGTCGGACAGGATGCGGAGGTTTGGATGGAGACAGTAGACAGATATTTTCAGTTTACATATCCAGGTGCACCAGATAAGGACCTCATCACAGTTTCCCTCACATTCCTACAGAATAATGACAGACACTACTTTCATGTCGTGGCTAAAACACCAGATGCCACGTATGAAAATGTCAGGAATACATTCCTCAGGCAGTTCGGAAATCCCCACAAGCGGTCAGTTGCCAAAAAGCATCTAATGGCACTGCAGCAGGGTAACCAGACTTTTGCAGATTACTTACGCACATTCACATCACTGGCTTCTCTAGCATCAGTTGATTTGGATGATGTCTTGATCAAGGACAGATTCGTCAGTAACATGGAGTCAGACCTCCGGAAACAGTTTCATCTCAGATTTCTGACAGAGGATGAAAGAAATAACCTGTCGTGGGCACAGACCACACAGGTTCTGCTCGATTTGAATTATGTAGTTCATTCGAAGCAGGCAGAGACCCTTCACTATAGGGGACAGAAGGAACAGTCAGGAGGCCCAGTCAGAAAAGACAAGGACAAGGGCCGTGGCAATAAGCCATATGACAGATCCAATCAGAATCGAGGCAACCAGAATCAGGATGCCAACCAGAATTTTCAGAGGAATAAAGGAAAAGGCAAAGGAAAAGGCAAGGGGAAAGGAAAAGGAAAAGGAAAAGGAACAGCAGCAAATCCTCCCCAGAATTGTCAGCGTTGTGGTCGTCCTGGTCACATCAAAAAGGATTGCTTCGCCGCCACCACAGCAGATGGAAATGCCATACAAGGCAAGCCTCCAGCTCCCAATCCTGGATATCGTCAGTATAATCAGAACAGAGGACAACAACAGCAGAATAATCAGGGTGCTAAAAATGAGTCTAACAAACCTGTAAAAACAGTCAACACCCTGGTCAAGGAGCTACAGAATCAGCAGAGCATCAATGCAACAATTGCAGCTCCAGCTCCATCTCCAGCATCAGCTCCAGCTCCTCAGGGAAACTCTCCGGGTACTGCACAGGTACCAGTGATGAGGGCACCCCCAAGATAAATCAGCCTGAAAATGCCACTGAAGCAAGTGGCCGGGTTTCGAGCAAGGCTCTATACCGATATTTCCGATAACCGATACTATCGATATATCGTGTTTATCGCCGATTATCGGATTGCAATGTCTAACTATCGATTGTGCAAGTTTTGGTGTTCCATATTTAATTTATAACAAATTACATAAGAGAACTCGAAGAATAGTAAGCCATTTTCTTTCAATTAGCCAGCTATTTCTTAAATTTTCATTGATAAACGCTTAAAACGGCCATAATTTCAGGAAAAATCGCCTGCGGCGCCAGCACAAAGGTTGCTTATTTTGGGAATTTTCTTAGCCGAAAAAGCAGCCAGCCGTACTCATCGAGTTGGGTACCCCCCCCAAACGCTGGCTGCTTTCTTAACGTCGGGTTTTCTTAAAAGTGAGTGATTACTGTATAAAGGGAAAGTATTTGGACAGAGTACTGATATCTTGATAGACCCAGGAGCCACATCGTCATTCATCGACAGACAGTTTGCTTCTCAGCTTGGTATATCACCATCAGATACATCATCATTCTCAGTGGGGTTGGCTGATGGAGGAAGCCAATTACCATGTACATCCTATCTTCCTAATGCTACATTCACGCTGGGAAAGTATAAGGATACAGAATATCTCTATGTTATTGACATGAAACCCTTCACAGTCATCCTGGGACAGGATTGGTTGGAGAGAAGGAACCCACACATTGACTTTCAGTCCAAGAACATGACGATCACCAGGAAACACTCATCAGGTTCCAGTGTTCGTACAGTTCTATCCAGAGTTGAACAGACTCCAGATTCAGACGGCCTTCCTGAAATGGAATTGGTGAGTGCCACCACGATGAGGAAGCACCTACGACGTATACGATCCAGTGGGTCGGCTGAAGAAGCCGTAGCTTGTCTCTTTTTTCTCTCAGAGGTCGATGGTGAGTTAGTCATGGCAGCTGCAGACTCAGACACCATCCACCATGGACGGACCCAGAGGTCACAGCAGAACGTGATCGTGTCAGAGAAGACTTTTCAGATATTTTCCAGGAGGATCTTCCAGCTGGCCATAGGCCAGAACGGTTTGAAGGTGGATATCATCGCATCAACATTGAACCTGGGCATAAGCCACCATCACAGCCAGTTCGTACTATTCCAGTGCCTATGATGGAGGAGCTCAAACGACAGATCATCAAATATGTCGAGCTGGGTATCCTTCGTCCATCATCATCACCATATGGGTGCCCAATCATTTTCGCTCCTAAGCCAGGGGGGAAGTGGAGGATGTGCTGTGATTATCGAGCCCTTAATAACATCACCATAAAGGACACGTATCCATTGCCACCTCATGATACCCTTCATGAACAGCTTAAGGGGGCACGCTGGTTCAGCAGATTCGATTTCAACCAGTTTTTCCATCAGATACCCATCCATCCAGACGACATTCATAAGACAGCAATTCGAACTAGATATGGTTCGTACGAGTGGACAGTAATGCCCTTCGGGTTAACTAACGCTCCTGCAACCGCTCTCCGTGTTGGAAACCGAGCATTCTTTGACTTCATCGATCAGTTTCTAGTCATTTTCATGGATGACACCATAGTGTACAGTCCAGATTTTGACACTCACGTGAAGCAAGTTCGCCAGTTCTTACAGCGCTGCAGAGATTGTCAGTTCTACATCAGGCCTTCTAAGGTTGAGTTGTTCGTCAGATGCATCGACTTTATCGGACACCATATCTCAGAGGCAGGCCTTTCAATCATTGAAGACAGAATCCGTGCAGTCATGGCTATACAGCCTCCAGTGTCCTATGGTCCAACCGTTGGTAAGCAGCCTCTACGCCGTATGGCTAAAGATGGCAAGTCATCTCTTCGGTCATTCTTGGGCATGGTCGGCCAGTTTAGGAGATTTATACCAAAGTTCTCCAAGATTGCCGAGCCGCTCAATCGTCTCCTAATGCAGAGTTTGTCTGGGAATCTGAGCAGCAGCAGGCATTTGATAATCTCAAAAGTGCCATCTGCCATGCTCCAGTACTACAGCTTCCAGATCAGAAACTGCCATCTATTATGGAGGTCGATGGATCAGGCACACACGTTGGTCAAGTAGTATTGCAGGATCAAGGAAAAGGTATGAAGCCATGTGGCTATCACAGCGTCACTCTTTCTGATACACAGAGACGCTGGCCTATTCCTGAGATCGAGCTATTTGCCATTGTGGAGGGCTTCCGATTCTTTCGCCACATCTTGCTGGGAGCTCCTGAGACTATTGTTCGCTCAGATCATCAGCCA
This sequence comes from Cymbomonas tetramitiformis, assembly GCA_001247695.2. Lineage (NCBI taxonomy): Eukaryota > Viridiplantae > Chlorophyta > Pyramimonadophyceae > Pyramimonadales > Pyramimonadaceae > Cymbomonas > Cymbomonas tetramitiformis. Next base: position 48,960 of record LGRX02003530.1, read on the forward strand.
CTGGTTTATTTCCAGTCCAAATCCACACTAAGCCCCAAACAGGCGAGGTGGTTGGATGAGCTCTCCGAGTACAATTTTCGGATTGAGCACATTGCAGGCGAGAAGAATAAGGTTGCAGATGCACTTACACGTATTTCTGCTCTCTTTGAACTCACTGATAGTCTGCAACATCACATTGCCGGCGAGGCACATTCAACAAACGTTACATCTACAGACCCTACATTTATTGCTCTAAAATCTGCATCATCGGGTCATCAGCTTCACGACATTATTATATCTCAGTATGATCGTGACACATTTGCACAGTCTTTATTATCTAAGCTGGCATCATCGACATCATCACAGACAGTCAGCAATTTCGAGCTCATTCAGGGATTGATCTATCGCAAGACCATTTTTGGCAGACAGCTTTACATTCCACCTACTGCCAAAATTCCTACAGATGACGGTGAGATCACACAGCTTCGCCACATTCTACTTCATGAGTGCCACTCAGCCACTATTTCTGGTTATGTAGGCAAAAATCGCATGCTTCATTTATTGCGTAGCCGATATTACTGGCCAGGAATGACGAAGGCAGCAATTCAGTACATTCGGGAGTGCCCCGTGTGCCAACGCCAGAAAACGAGGAGACACAAACCTTATGGTCAGTCACATATACGATATTGTGTGCCTAAGACAAAATGGCTTGATGTATCTCTTGACTGGATTACTGATCTGCCTATCACCACTAACGGGCACGACAGTATATTTGTGGTAATGTGTCAATTCACTCATCGCTGTCATCTCATTCCCTTCAACATGACCTGGACTGCTCAGCACACTGCTTCAATATATATGCAGCATATCTTCAAGCTCCATGGTCTTCCGAGGAACATCATTTCAGATCGAGACCCCAGATTTACTTCTTCATTCTGGCAAACACTGTGGAAATCTACTGGTACGAGATTGTCTATGACGTCTTGACACCATCCACAGTCGAATGCAAGTAATGAGCGAAGCCATGCCTTCATTGAGGACGTCCTCAGGTATTTCTCATTTTGTTTGATGCATGATTCACCAACCTCTGGTTTATAACTGATTAGAAAGTATTTTTTTATCCTCAGGTGTTGTTGCAATGATACTTCAGCCAATTCTTGGGAGGACAAGTTGCCTCTGGTGGAGTTTGCAATTAGCAACACGGTTTCTGCTACGACTGGTTACACACCATTTTATCTTGACTCGATGGCGCAGCCACTTTCGCCTCATGATCTGGCAATCACTATTCCGCCAGAAGCTCCTGTTCCAATACAGAATGCTATTCGAGATCATTTTGACAAGTACTCGGCTGTACATGCCAACGCGGTAGATAACATTTCCCGAGCAGCAGAGATTAACCAAGCCAGATTCAATAAGACTCACATGCCTCGACAATTTGCAGTAGGGCAGAAAGTTCTTCTACGGACTGAGTTTATTCAATGGACTGGTTTGACAGAGGCAGGCAGACACTTTAAGCAGCCATACATTGGGCCGTTTACCATATCTAAAGTTGTCAGCCATGGACGTGCTTATGAGCTAGATTTCGGGGATCTCGATATTCGTATCCATCCGGTTCAGCCTGTATCCAGAATAGAGTTGTATAATGACCAAGGGAACCCGGTCTTTTTTGTCGCATGCATGGTCATTTCTGTCGCTGTCGCAAGAAATCTTTCTGTCGCACGTCAAAAATTCCGAATCTTCTGAAAAAACCGGAAACGGGCAGTCGTTCCCTTAAAGGGACGATGCAAGATTTCACAAAAAAAGGTTGGGGGACGAAATGACATCGTCATCGGAACACTGTCAAAACTGCTCAAAAATTTTCCACGTCACAAATTTTGATGTTCAGCGTCGTCACTCGCCTTTGGAAGATACACCATCCCCCCATCGACTATTTTTCGACCGCCCGATCGAATCGTCGACCGAACGATCGGACAGTCAGATGACAGCTTCTTGAAGAAGGGCATCTTCAAGTTGTCGCAAGGATCTTGAATACAACACAATCCCACCAAACGCAATTGGGGAGTTTGGGAGTTTTGGGAGTTGGGGAGTTTTACAGGGGGAGGCCCTGAAAAAATTGAAAATTTGACCGAATCTAGGGTTTAAGATTTTCCCGAGTGGAATGTAATTTTATTTAATTTTCCGGTTGTTTTAGGGTTTAAGAAATATTCCTGATTTTCACTAAAAAAAATCATCTTTTTCAGCCTGAATTAAGGAAGGTTTATGGGGGTTTTTGTGTTAAGAAAACATAAATTTTCCATTGAACTTGTACAATATTTCACGCATTTTTAAGCTTCAATTTTTTTTTCGAAACTCGGTAGCAAAATGATACTTTTTACGTCTGATTTTTATGAAATATGTTTTTGGGGGTTCATCGATGAACCCCTTTTATTTTTTTTCTAGTTTTATATGAATTTCAGGCCTTTTTGGGAGTTGGGGAGTTTTACAAGGGGAGGCCCTGAAAAAAATGAAAATTTGACCGAATCTAGGGTTTAAGATTTTCCCGAGTTGAATGTAATTTTATTTAATTTTCCGGTTGTTTTAGGGTTTAAGAAATATTCCTGATTTTCACTAAAAAAATCATCTTTTTCAGCCTGAATTAAGGAAGGTTTATGGGGTTTTTTGTGTTAAGAAAACATAAATTTTCAATTGAACTTGTACAATATTTCACGCATTTTTAAGCTTCAAATTTTTTTTCCGAAACTCGGTAGCAAAATGATACTTTTTACGTCTGATTTTTATGAAATATGTTTTTGGGGGTTCATCGATGAACCCCTTTTATTTTTTCTAGTTTTATATGAATTTCAGGCCTTTTTGGGGGTTTTTCTAAATTTTTTGAATTTTCTTCAAAAAACCCCGTTTTTTTGCAATTTCAGGAATATTTTTTGTTCACTTCGTCCCTATTTTTTTTTGGGTTTGCCCCGTTTTTTTTTTATCTTATCCCAGGCATAAAACAACCTACAACCGCTAGCTCGCCAACTCGAGTTTACGGCGCGCGCCAGGACTTCTCTTAAATAAAGCACAAACGCGGACTAAAAACATTAAACGCGCAAACCCTTAAAAACCTGCACCGAACAATTAAAAGTCTCACGACAACATGCCTTCCGTTTACAAGTTTGTTGACTACTTTGTTGCCGGACCTCATGACCGTGAGATGATTGCAACCCACCACATTCAACACTTGCGCTGCAATGACTGTCAGCTTGAGCAGTGGCGCCTTTCGACACATTACAACGTGCGCAACATGGAACGTGGAAGAAGAGACCATGGGTTCGCCAGTTGGCGCTTCGTTCGTCGCACCCGGTCTCTTTTAGTTTTTGAATTGATGGCGCGCGATGGAGAATACCCCGACCGTGCTGGTAACGAGTGGATTACCCCGCGGACCATGATTGTGCCTGCAGACATTCCTGGCGGGACTCCAGGCTCTCATTGGACGCTTTTTTATATGCTCGAGTGTCCCCGCCGCTGGACTCAGCCGACCTGTAACTGTTGTAGGCCGTTCGGTAACTCCGAACGTTTTGAGCAACTCGGTACCGCATGCAGTTGTGAGAGGTCCGGTCTCATTTAGTTTTTAAATTGGTGGAGCGCGATGAAGACTACCCGGACCGTGCTGGCGACCTTTATAGTTTGTAGATAAACTTTACATTCAACCACTAGTCTTTCGTATATTACAAGTTGTCGTTATTGAGAACTGGTATAGTTGATGTGCTTATTTTCTTGCCGTAGAAAAGTGTGTAAGTGTTTATTCTTGCCGTGTTCATGACGAGTGTGTGGACATCTCGAATCTTGCCGTCATCCATTAAACAAACCTTTATAACACCCTGATTCAACTTAGACCCTAAATGTGCTAAAGGAAATATTTCCGTCATCGTTTATAAATAAACTTTTCGCTCTTAGCATCACATGAAATATAAAGCTTCAAATCAATATTCAAAACAAAGTTACCGGCGCGCATGTTTTGCCTCCAGAGTTTAACACGACTTCACCTTTTCTAGTGCCCTTCGCCCCATCGCCTACTCGTCTTCGTGCATTGACCAACTACGTTCTCCATTGCTTTTTCACGTGCTTTCGCGGACCACTACTAACCACAAGTCCGGGTGGCCGGCCCCCCAGTTAGGTTCAAAACATACTTCTTTCCCCGCCAAGATCCCTAACTAACTTTCACTAACTTTCGATGTTCTACTTCACGTTTGTCACTTTCATCTTCCGGTACGGCTCACCCAATCCAAGATCCCCCACATGGCGCTTCGCGCAGCAGAACACCGCGTGAGATAAATAGTGCACCGCGCTCATGAAGTTTGCACGCTTCATCTCCACGCCGATGAAGGCGCGTCCCATGCGAAGCGCTCCAATCCCAGTGGTTCCTGCGACAGGTATCGATATCTTATTTTGCCGATATATCGATATTTGGTATCGATATATCGCCGATATCACATTTTAGTGCAAATATTGGTGACATATCGATATCGAAATAATCTACAACGAAAAATGTAATGTGTTAACTATGGAAATGCGTTTATAAATCCCAAAAATCGATAAGTATCGATTATCGGAGTTATCGATAACTTTTTTGAGTTATCGAAATATATCGATAGGTATTTTTGCAACCGATACCTACCCTTGATAATGACTCAATCCAAGCACCTTTGCCTCTGCCACAGATGATCACCGAAGAAGGGCAACCACTGTTTGAGATATCACACATACTCTCATATAAGATCACTAGAGGTGTCAAGTACTACTTATGTCTATTGGGCTCAAGGTGGGGTAACCCACCGTAAGAACGCCTTACGGTGGGTTAACCATAGCGTAGTTCGTTAACACCACAATGCACATCGAATGGTCTCAAATATGGTCGATCATATGTGATTTCACAACTAGACATTCATGTTTAGCTGGACAAAGCCGAATGACATGTACTTGTGATCGGATATATCCGCGGTATCCATCCCAATATACCTCCGATGGCACGTTCGGTGCCGTGATCCCAAATGCACACAAACGTGGCCCGATTTCTACGTTTCATCCACGATGCAAATGTGCGCATGGGTGTATTTCGTGAAGTTTGATATATTTTTACCACCTTGAGTCAATACTTCGCGAGAAACATGCATATATATCCCCGTATAGACAAAATATCGTCATTTTTGCCCTTAAGTATGGAAACACATTGAAATTGCAATTTTTTTTTTGTTTTTTTTTTCTCTTAAGTTACTTGTGTAGAGTGATATATTCGATATATCGAATGGCGCCAAGTATAAGACACATTTGTTATGGGCCATAGTTCATGAAAATATTGTGATAGGTACATTCCGAATGTGATGAGCATGTTCAAAATCTACCCAAAGATGCAATAATTGGGTAACCCACCGTAAGGATTTGAGGTGTTTTTCCGCTTGACCCCTTGGTATTGGCACGCATATTAGACGCATCTATACAGTATGTAAAGTACGTTTTTCAAGTCCACGCACTAATATAACCCCCAAGGTGTGTCGAAAAGCATGGGTTTGCCCAAGTTGGCACAATATGCTAGCTCTAACATGCGGTTTTCGAATGTCTCTTACGGTGGGTAAACCCACCGTAAGGTGCGCCCAATAGACACTTAGTGCGATATGCAGGCTACGGCCCTGAGCATGACACCTGGGTCAAAGCCACATAGCTGACCGATGCAGCAGACATAATAGCTGCCTATGAAGGCTAACATTATATTAAGCCTTTTGCCCTTACTTCTTGTAATATATACTCATACATGTCGATCATCTATATACCTTGCTCTTAATGTTCTGTCATTATGTTGCATAAGAAGCAGGAGATTGATCTTTCCTTGCTAAGGTGTAGTGAGCCTTGTACCAAATCATACCCTTGCACAGATACGCATACATGCGAGATATCATATCTGTGGATAAATAAAAACTGCTATGCTACCTTTGCCAGACCGTGGTTTGTCATTCGGATCTTATGGCCAGTAATCCGCAGCTACCGGATACTGAGGTGGACGGAGTTGTGATCCCGAGTTATGATTGACATACATAACTAAACGAATTCGTTCACATTAGTACGTTGTCGAATCCATCTATGAAATGTTCGTCAGTGCGCGCGTACCGGACCGAAAAAAAGGAGATTGGCAGATCGGGTGAGGATTTAAAGAGGACTCATAGATACCCTCCGATATCTCGTTAAGCAGGGCCCACTCCGTTTGCATTAAACCAAGCCTGAAAGGGACCCTCCATTCTGCCTGTGAGCCTACCGGGGAGTAAGCTCTCGGAGGGAAGGAAGGGGTGGATGCACTATATAAAGCCGTAAAAACGTCACTCTGAAATACGATACGATCGGCAAGCGCAATATCTATCCGTAACGTAAACCTCGGAAGATACCCTGAACGTCACTCCGAAATACGATACGCAATCATGGGGGGCTACATCCTAAGAACTGTAGGGCTATATGCCTAAGGTGAGGGTTTAAAGTGGACTCAGTTCCCCCCGATATCCTAAAACACCTTGAGGGACGCCTCATCGGTGTAAGAAGACTGGTACCAGCTCAACAACAAAGACATCAAAGACATATGCAAAGGTATGCACCCTATATTGTGAGGTCACAACTCTTCTAAGAGGGGAGATCTGTCAGGGATATGACCGATGACATATGTGTCATACGTGTCATACGTGTCATATATGTCATACCATGTCATGTCATGTCATGTCATATGTTATAATGACATACAGTCGTCGAGTATTGTCAGTACGGTCGACTATGACATGTACAGTCATAATGTCTGTCATCCACTCACCTTGAGTGACATCTGTCATCGAGAGGTCAGGTATGGCATCGAGATGGCGAAGCAAGACACGTTCTTGAAGAACCGAATTGTTCTGAGAGGACGCGTCTTCGCTTCAAGCATGAACTGAACAGCATGCGAGTATCAATGGCTATTTCGACCAGCCGATACGGTTAGTTCACCCAATGCTCTCGGGTTCACAACCCGATGGTGGTAACGCGTATGACGCGTGAGGGCATTGAGGTAATATGAGGAGCATTGTGCTCAAGCGGACACTTCTGGACACCAGAGCGCTGCACTCATACCCACCAAATATTGTTGCGTGCTTGCTACAGTTCAATAGCAGCCGCGTAGTCTTTCAGGTTCATATAGAACCGTGACACAGCCCTTCGCCTTAGCCGGCATCGCCCCGTGGACGGAGTATCCTAGCATCAAGATTGGGCGTGAAGATTTCCGAGTGCACGACAGCGACATTGGTTTGAAGAGTTGTCAACGGTATTCCAAGAGCATCTTTCGAAGTCCGGGAGTGCTAACTCCAGCCCAACTCGTCTTACAGGCGAGATACCGGACGATGACGATGACGATAGGTATGGGGAAATCATGAAGATCGTCAAGCTTGATCTTCCCGGTCACGAGATCTTTCTGTTGAAGGCCCGTTGGTACCCAAAGGCGGCTGCGCTTGCGGACGACATCAGCAAGAACATTTACCTGCGCAAAGACATGCCATGGGACGTGTCTCGGCCATTCGTTCGCGCAAACAACATTGAGAATCAAGTGGTAATTCAGGACGTTCCTTGCATGCCGGCTTGGCTTGCCTGGTACAAAGAAAATGTTGTCCCTTTGGCCATTCGACGACGAACTGATTGCTTGCAAGTTGTGTTGGATCGCAAGGCGGATTTCTTCCGTGAAATCGATGATAACAGTAGTAGCGAGGATGACCGTAGTAGTTCATCTGATTCAGATGATTGCGGATGATACACGATGTACTATATATGTAAATAAACCGTATGTGCGCGGACACCTGTATTCACACGCATGATTCCGCTAATCCATGCGGGTAAACCCTTATCCACACGCGCGGATGTATGTGTCCACACGCGTGTTTCAACAAACTCCAATTTTGACGTCCATACGTATGGATTGGCGAATTCCGGTCGTCCATACGTCTGTCCACACGTCGTCCGTACGCATGGGTTCGTTCGTTGACACGCCCCCATTGCCTATTACCCGCAGCTTAAGGTGGCTTAAGCCACCTTAACTTGAAGGGCTCATTGGGGCTTCCTCGGCGGTGCTTTCAAAATTTGGAGACCTGTGTCGTCAAGATCTTGAGCTGCTCTTTCTGCAGTGTCTTATCAAAAGTTTGATCCGAGTTCATCTTGACCCTCAAAATCTCGGTTGAAGTAGGGTGGGTATTTCCCAATTTTCCTTAAGATGGCTTAAGCCACCTTAAGCCAATTAGCTCACGGGGGCTTCCTCGAAGGCGCTTTTCAAAATTTGGAGACCTATGATGTCAAGATCTCGAGCTGCTCTTTCTGCAGTGTGTTGCCAAAAGTTTGATCCGAGGTCATCTTGACCCTCAAAATCTCGGTTGAAGTAGCATGGGTATGCAAAACCCGGAAAGAATCGCTCAAAATTCACTAAATGTTGCACCCTCTTGGATATTTCCCAAAATTGCTCACCGGGAACTTGGGCTCGCCGAATAGTGCATATAGTGTCTAAAAGAAGACATTGTCGCCGTCATTTTGAGCTAACAAAATCTAGTTTCCGGTACCGATAGCTCCCGCAATAATTGAAAACGTTAAGGTGGCTTAAGCCACCCTAAATCGCTGTTAGGGTGGCTTAAGCCACCCGAAGGGTAATAGCCACCATGGTGCACATATATGGCTGATGAAGGGGCAAGCAACGCTCGAGCACACCCAGACCCGGGCGCAATGGCTGTCCACACGTGCGGACAAGCGCAAACGAGTGGCGCAGCACGGGCCTCACACTGTCCATACAGTAATCACTCACCTTTAAGGAGC
>LGRX02003531.1:0-31983 GCA_001247695.2 Cymbomonas tetramitiformis
CCAACCCTTGGTACATTATGGATGGAACGCGCTGGGCATGTAGGGGATTTTCAAATGAAACCATTGCCCGCTCCCCCCATCTCATTCCTGATGGCATGGTATCAAACATGTGCCATTTTCTGGGATTATGACAATGTGGATTGTGTCAGGCCTCAACTCCAACTTTGGTCGCCATCGTACGCAACGGCGGCTCCCGGCCGCAACCCGTGGCGTATTGTACAGCAACGGTGGCTCCCCGTCGACCCTCGGCACACCATGGATGGAATATGCGTATGGGGGATCGCTTGGCAACTAAGAGTTGTTCCATTCATTGTCGCAAACCGGGGGGGGGGAGGGGGTATGGCAGTTCACTCCCCACCACCCCAGTGGACATTTAGATGTCAATGCACAGTGTTAATCAGCAGTGGCAAGCACCATCATGTCACCACGCCACACCCTCTCTCCGGACAAAAACAATGAAATCTTCCCCCCACCCTTGCGCGACAATAAATGGAACACTCATAAAGGCGGCAGGCATGCAACATTTTCATTTTCAAGTCAGTCAAAAACATTTTTTTATCTGCAAATTTGCATACACTGCCGAGCGTGCAGCGCCCTGTTTAGGCGCATTTATGGGAGATAGCTCGCCACGGACGGGATCTAGTTGCACAGGTGCCAGGCGTGTGGCAACTCTTCGGTTTCACTCTGCACTGCATCGCCTCAAGTCAAACTTGATCAGAAGCTTTGTTGGCCTGGCCCGAAGGGTTTCATGTTCTTACTGAAAGAAAGGCATCAGCGCGTCCAGAGAAGATTTCTCTGGCTGAATGAACCTCTGTGTTCTTGGGTTTAACCAACCCAGCAGCTCCCCCCTCTAACTCTGGTGCTCCTTTATGTCTACGTGCAGATTTGTCTGCACCAGAGTTCTTACTAGAAAGACACCCGCCGAGAGGATACAGTACGGCAAAGAAATACCCCCCCCACACACACACACACTGACACACCGGTTTGACCTCAGCTGTTGAGCTGCTTTTTGTCATTTCATTATACCGTTACTGTTATTCGTTTTGGGGAGGGTGACGGAAATTGTGATCCCCGGCGCCGAGGAAATTGTTCTATACATAGGGTGTAGCAAGCTCGCGGCAACCTGCGGAGTCTCCTATGTTTTGCCTTGCGCAGTTTGCTTGGCGTTTTAAAACAGACAAGGAGTTGCTTACGTGTGCATAATTCTGTGCAATATTGGTCCTGGCATCAAACGGTACTTTTGGGGCTGCAGTCTGAGTTGGGACGAACCCCGCACAGCTTGGGTTGAATTCCCAACAGTTCCAGGGGGGGGGGGGGTATGCAGCTTAGTGTTCGCCATTATGATGAGCCCTCTACGTATACGTACTGTAATACCGGATGGGAGCCCGTAACAACAGGAGACACGCAGTCCTCATTGCACGTGTGATATAGAGGGAATCCAGATAAAACCCTGACTGCTGAGCGACGCACCCGTCTGCGAATCGTACAATCATTGTGATGCCTTCAGTGTTCAGGTTTGGTGTGCATCGGAATCGCGCAAGTGTCGATGTAGATGCCATTCACCGCCATGAGATGGTGCACCGACCATGCCCCGTATGCAATTTGCACCAGTGGAATTTGATGACGATGGCAAACCGCCCTGTTTCCGATGCTCACAGGCATGCTATGATAATGGCTATGTGGCGCTTTACCCGGCGAACTCGGGTTTATCTGTTTTTTGAATTGGTACAGCCGCACCTCTGTCCCGATCGCGCTGAATATGCATGGGGTGAAGCATGGATGGACGACTCTGCGATTAATGGTTATTCCGATCGATGGTGTCCACATATTGGTCTATTGTTACCAGAAGACGAAACGACACCTTTTGACGAGTACTGTATCAGTTGCGATTGCCTTAGTTGAGCAGGTATAAAGGCACTCACCTCGCTTGTCATCACAACTCACTTTTCAGCTCTACACTACTCAGAACTGACCACACATAGCCCAAACGCTACCTGAAAACCCCAAGGCAAACTCGTCATGAAATGCGATTATTGTGATCTTCCTGCCAACGTCCGCACATGGTTTAATGCTGGCTCGTATCTTGTTGCGATAAATGACCATAACGAACATTTCGCGTGTATGCGCTGTTCTTGCGAAATATTCATGTGCCAGGACGCAATGAATGACGAAGACGCACGGGGTATACTGGGAGCTGATAGATTATATCATTCCTTTCCGGCGTCTGAAAGGCGTAGAGTGAACCGATTCGGGATCTCTTGCCTAGAAGTAATACTAAGTACTTTGCAATGTAATGGCAACACTCTACTATGATGTACGACGCTACGACCATTGGTTGCTGACTTATGGCTTTTGCGACATATCTATATTAGGTCGTGACATGCTGCTACCTATGTTTACTTAGTGCCTCACCACACACACACACACACATATATATATATTCCCACGCTATACATTCTTTGGTCGGGGTGCGACTCCGCTTGTGGTGTAGTGGAATCCCTAGGAGCACGAGGGCCTTCGATCCGACCTGACTGAGGGAGGGGATCCGATAGACTGGAAAATCGGCACACACATACACACTATATAAAGCTTGCTTTCGCGACATCGCTATCCATTTCTCACTTTCGTTCACCATCCACCCACCTCCTACCACCATTCCAAGAAGATTGATGCGCATCTAGCTTGCCCGATGGTTGACATAAATACGTGTTACTAAAACATGTTCTCCCCTTTATTCGAGCCAGGTACAATCGGCGAGTACGAGCGGCATGCGATGCCTACGCTAAAATAATTGATGGCCGATTACCCACAGTAGTGCAATGCAGGATTGTTGGCCGGCAATCCTCCCGTATCCAAAATTGAAAATCCCGATGTTTTCCCAAACCTTGTGTTGCGGTATCATTATTTCGTTGAGAAGCATGATCCCGAGTTGGTCCGTTTGGAATAATGGAAGACTGAAGACAACTAAAATGCCATGATGTGCCAATGAGATGCCACCGACTCTCTGTCGTGTCTGGAGCAATAATGATGGCAATTACTTTGAAATCATGTAGCTAGTCATTTGTATCAAATCGGCAGACAACATGACCATTTGGCACGGCACGGAAAATTCACTATCGAACATTTATGAGCAACCATATAGTAACACTACTAACACGACTAGCAAACATCCTACTTGTAATTAAACGAATAGACAACGTTCATGCAACAATACCCGTGTGATGATAGTTGTATAGCCGCGTTTTTTGACGCGGGCCTTGTGTTTATGAACACACCCAATCAAAAAATAGATCTCTCTCTGTTGATTGCTCGATGATCACACGAACCACAATAGCAAACAGTATAATAAAGGCATACCGTACCGCATAAACGCATATCGCAACCTACGTGGCTGCCACGTGTCTGCATTACACTGCGCGTTATGATGACGTGGCAGGTCACCCGTCGTCTATAAACGGAGAATAGTAGCAGAAAAACACCGTCTAAAAACATGCATAATGGTTCACGTATCCCCAATAGTCTGTTTCTGCGGTCATATTTTAGTTGGGCAGCGGGCGCGGGCACCCCTATCGATTGATATTCATATTAAGAATAGTCGATAGTAGTGTCAAGTGTCTACTCCGGTATAAATCCGAAACGCGACGAAAGAGAGACAGTGCAGTGTATGGAAGGGGGGGTGGGGATCTATATTTATTCCAAACCGTGACGCGGAACACCCTGACCCTCATACCGAATGCGGGCCCTACAAGTGTTAAAAACCTTCTGGAATCCATTATGGCTAGGGCGATCACAGCGTGATGAATAAAATCATTAGAATGCATCGAATTGGTTGAAACCTGCGAGAACAGGTGTTCCGCTCGGGTAAAACTGGCTAAGCTCCCATAATCAGTCCGGCCGAGTGCTTTTATCATGCATCTCGGAAACCCGGATAATACGAAGTGATGACTGACAGTACAGTACTACTGTACTGTCATCCTAGCTACTAGCGGAGTCACGGTTCCGATCAGAGACGGGTCAGGCTAGGGGCTATCAGAGCCCATAATAATAACCCTGAACCTAAAGTCCAGCACACCACCCGGAGCTGTGACCGTAGCTAATAGGGCTAGGCAAGCGGAGCTAACTAAACAGATAACAAACAGCAACTCACTGGAAACAGATATACTTTAAGCTGGGTGCCCGGGGACTTGTCCCGGCACAACCCACTACTGCGGCCAAGGCTAATCAAACCACCAGGATAACAGATAAGCACACTCAGCCACTGCAAAGCTGGTCGGCAGAGCCGAGTTCAGCGGTCGGATTCCAAGGCAGAAATACTTCCGAAGTGAGTCGAGATGATAATTGAAAGGCGTTGACACCACCAGACCCAAGAGGGTCAGGCGGATCCCGGAGTGGAATGTTAGGATGTCCAAATTGCAAAGCAGCCGAGGTCGATTGAAAAGAAAATCGCGTTACGTCCCGCTGCGGCATTGACGAACCAGCAGTAACCACAGGCGGGCAAAGAGGATCCGGTAATGCATCACTGAGACGAACCGCACCGCAATCGTAAGTGGCTCCGGGCTCAACCAGGCCCCTGACACCACCGCCGACCACGAGTGTCGGCATCGCCGCAGCACTGAAGAGAAATGTAGCCACCATGAAGAGAGTGAGTGCAAACTGACCGATGCCAAATGGCTTGGAGCCTCTGGGGACTCCGAATCGCCGAAGTGCCGTAGTCGCCGGCGTTGCACCCCCCTCAACCTCAGTCAGGCAGACCTCATCGTCATCGGAATCACACACCTCAACAGGCTCAGGGTCAATGTCAAGCCAGTCAGGGTGCACAGCGTTGAATGTTTTGAAAGAGTTGTCAGCCGCAGCCATCGGGCCGAGAGCCAGAGAGGCAGACGGCGGCACGAAGGCGGTACGGCTGACCTCATGCAAGCCACTCGGCTCACCATGCACGGGTGCAGAGGCCTTCGGCAGCAGCCGCTTGCTGGCGGTCGGCTCAGCGACACCACCAGCAAGCGGACCGCTGACCTCAGCAAATGCAACACGGCCAATGGACAGGTGCTCATCAGGTGCAGACCCAGCAGAGGTAGCGGCATCCTTGAACTGCTGCAGAGCCGTAGGCTCTGGAGCAAAGGAATGCGCAGACAGCTCACAGATTTCAGGTTGCCCCACGAGAGCACACAAGTGCTCCATGGACCCCTCATCCCCAGCGTCATAGTACCGCTGAAAACGAAGGGCAAGCACGTCGGAGTCGTAAGACTCAACGGCTTGGCAGTAGGATGCCGAAATGGTCATTGGGTGAGTGTCCTTGTGAGGACACTCACTCAGCCAATGCTTTGACCCAACGGCGCGGCACTTCTCGTGCCTGCACGTTGGGACAAAGGTGCCAGACCGCTTGTCAAAAGCCACTTCCGAAGAGGCGGAATGAGCAAGCGGTTGCACTCCAGGTCGGTGGAAGTTGCGCGGAGTGTGTTTCCCAGGGGGCTTGGAGCCACCCTTCTTAAGGGAATCCACATCCCGCTGCAACTTGACCAACTGAGCACTGAGCCGATCAATGGCCGAAGCCAGGCCAGTGTCAGTGGTGCAAGACGCAACAGACATGGGCCGCCCCGCAGTGCGCTTGCCCGAGAGCCGCCCGCAGCGGTACTGCTCGCGCACGCGCGCCTGCAAGGTGAGCAGACTCACAGCCGCACGCTGGTCAGCTCGAGCAAACGAGTCAACCAGCGTGGCGTAAGCCGGTCCAGACAGGGCAGAGAGGAATTGCCTTTTAACAGCGTCTTCGGGCAGCGTCGTCAGACGCTGTGCATCCCGAAGACAACTGTTGAAAAGGCGAATCCCCGCATCAGGGTCACCCTCGTCAGAAATCTTCACGTCAAGCAGTTCAGTCAGAGCGTCGAACGGAGTCGACGCGTCAGCAAGCATACGCACCACCTCCAGGGTGGCGCGTTTGCCATCAGCAGGAACATCCGCACCAGAAGCCTCTACCCAATTACGGGCAGGAGACCCTGGCGCAGTCAGCAGCAGCAGCACAGAGTACAGCAGCTCATTCGCAGCAGGCAGAACAGGGGCGTCAGCAGCAGTCAGATCAAACAGGGGTGCGAATGCCGGCGACTGCAGTGTGAAGAGCTGCTGAAGTTCGGACACCAATTGAGAAAAAATGTCCGAAGCCGATGATTCGTCCCCACGGAATTTTGCTGCTTTGTCGCCTAACACCTTCGTTGCCGCGGTTTTGGAACTCTGAACGTCGAATGAATCCCTGCGCAACCGATGAACGAGTGTGGCAGCCGCAGTCGAGGACTCCGACGCAGCCGAATCCAAGTGCGGAGTCGTGGGCGTGGCTGCATGCAACGCTCCAACATCATCGAAAATTGTCGCTAATTTACGCGCTCTAGCGCGCGTACGTGGTCTTTGCGGTGTATCCATAATAAAAATGACGGTGAGATGGGGAGCGTGGGCTAGAGTGGCGGCAGTAGAAAGATCAGAAAATGCAGCGGCCAATCCCTGCAGAAGCCTCAGTAACAAGAACAACATCAGACAGGTCATGAGCCGATTGGCTAAAAGTGGTTGCGAGCCACAATACGCGGAATGTCCTCTCCACCGGCCAGGTGAAACGTAAGAAGAAGCCATAATAAGCGACGATACTGCTGCCGATAAATGTTCCGCAAAACTGATCTCCACTTCAAAAGAAGGCCATACCGCGGAAAGATGAACTACTGCCTAAGGGGGCGCCCACCCCATCTCTGTGTCAAAACTTAGCCAAACATGGCAACAGCTAGGCGCTGTGCCATCAGAATTACTAGGGAAGTGGTGACGCGCATAACCTGCGAGAACAGGTGTTCCGCTCGGGTAAAACAAACTGGCTAAGCTCCCATAATCAGTCCGGCCGAGTGCTTTTATCATGCATCTCGGAAACCCGGATAATACGAAGTGATGACTGACAGTACAGTACTACTGTACTGTCATCCTAGCTACTAGCGGAGTCACGGTTCCGATCAGAGACGGGTCAGGCTAGGGGCTATCAGAGCCCATAATAATAACCCTGAACCTAAAGTCCAGCAAAACCTTCAAAATACGATCGCAAATGAAATTGATGACGAATGATTCATTATCATCTGCTGGCATCTTCGTCCCAACGAGAATGCAGTCCTAAATAATAATAATAATAATAATAATAAAAATAATAAAAATAATAATGAATAAAATAAACCGTATAACGTAGGAGGAACGTATATTAGATAATGTATATCCGATATCCGCATATCGATTTCAGACATACGATAACGAGTGTAACTTGTAATCCGCATTACACACTGATTACGTATTACACCCGAGTATTACACTGGATTACGTATTAAAATAATAATAAATAATAAAAATAATGAATAAAACAAATCGTATAACGTAGGAGGAACGTAATATAATAATAAAATAATAATAATAATACATAATATAATAATAATAATAATAATAATAATAATGAAATAATAATAATAATACATAATATAATAATAATAATAATAATAATACGTATAATAATAATAATATTATACGTATATATCATAATGATAATAATAATAATAATAATGAAATAATAATAATAATGAATAAAATAAATCGTATAACGTAGGAGGAACGTATACGTAATAATAATGATAATAATAATGATAAAAATAATAAAAATTGCTGAGATTCAGTAGTTCAGTATCACGTATGACGTATGACAGTGACAGTGACAGTACAGTGACTTCCTACCTGTACTCAGTAGTTCGACTTCGGTAGCTTAGACTGTGACACACGATATGATTGCCTAGTGACGGCCTCAGAGCTTAGATAGCCTGAGAGTCGTGTATTCATTTCTATCTTTTGATATACCCGATTGCCTCGCTCAAACCCTACGGCGTTCAGCGTTTTCACTGTGTCACTAGGACATTCTAGTAGGCTATAGGCCCACCACTTGCCTAAAGTGGTTTTGATTCAAAGCCACTAAATGGCTGGCTAAAGCTGTAGAGGGGCGAGCGTGGCTGAGTAGGTAGAATGTTGCGGGGTGCCGCGTTTTCACGGCGCAACTGACTGTGTAGATGGAGAGGTAAGCGCGACGAGTGGCGGAGGAAAGTACGGAGAAGATGGGTCAGAGAGCGCTGGGGCCCCCGATGGTATGCAGCATTGCGCAGAGTTTGGTACTGAGTGCTTCGCGACACGTTAAAAAGACCATGACCTCGGACATCGACAAGCGCGGAGACCTCGACTCTACTCTCCTACCTTCCGCCCACCCCCGCCGCTCCGCATTTTTCCTCACTGCTCTATACATCTTTACCCGTATCATTTTACCTTAATTTGCCACGCTTGCCGCTTGTTTGTGAACTTTGAGCGGATCTTCGAATCTTGCGGGCGACTTGGCCGTTTTTGACCGTTTATAACTTACGTTCTACTTGGGCTCGGACATTTTCCTTTGGAGAGTGTTTTTACTTCGCCATTACCGGCCGTGTTACCGAGTTTCGTGGGCATCGGAGCAGATTTTGAATTTATCTTGGATTTGGCCCCTTCCTTGAAGGGGGCTCACCCTTATCGTTAGGGTTTCATCCCTTCGGTGCTTCGCTTGCAGCTGTCATGGCTGCCATGGATCCTTCTGATGGGTTCACCACTCCAGTTCCGGCTGGGATCGACACGCGGAGGGCGCTTCCCTTCAGCGACGGCCCTGAAGAGCCTGTGCCCCCTACACCTGTAAAGCGTCGCCCGCTTGACAGTGATGACACGGACGGTGCTTTGGTTCTCAGGGAGTTCCTCAAGGACTGCCAGACAATTCTCCGCGAGCCTGGTCACCGGGCCAGCATTATTCAGCAAGTTCGTGACCAGTGCCGGCCCACTCACATCAAGGCTTCGGAGTGGGTTTTTGACATCGACAAGATCAAAGGCCAAGTGCCTCGGGAAATTGCACTAGACCGCTTCACTAAAGCGGTACAGACCCAACTAACCGACTT
Source organism: Cymbomonas tetramitiformis (assembly GCA_001247695.2). Classification (NCBI taxonomy): domain Eukaryota; kingdom Viridiplantae; phylum Chlorophyta; class Pyramimonadophyceae; order Pyramimonadales; family Pyramimonadaceae; genus Cymbomonas; species Cymbomonas tetramitiformis. The sequence continues at coordinate 8,964 of LGRX02003531.1, forward strand.
CAATCTTCAGTTTGACACGGTATTCCACCCGACTGACCTCACGACGGCTGTTCTTCCTGAGGCCACTCGCATTCTCTATCGCATCTTGACGTCGCTGGTGCGTGGGTCATGCCTTCGGCTCATTGAGGAGTCGGCTACGGTGTCTCCGGATGATGGGCGCCGTGCGTGGCTGGTCGTCTGCCGGGCCGTTGCCAGGCGACGCAGGCCGTGGGTTTCCCATGGTTACCTGTTCGAGACAGCTCCTGCGATCGAGCTGCTGGAGGATGTAGACCCCGAGCCCTATATTAAGGGTTTCATGCAGCACCACACCGCTATCCGTTCTGAGCTCAGACCTGGTGTAGAGCCTGACGATGTGTGGGGTGTGGGGTTCGCCTTGGACCTCCTCACCCTTCGCATGTGCCCTCTGTATTATAAGGACCTTCTACAGGAGTGGAATTCTAAGACGGCCGAGGGCAGGGAGAAGCGGGCTCTCGGCATTCAACAGTTCACGTTGGCTGTGAAGGCCTTCCACCAACAGAAAACAGAGGAAAAGAAGCTGCTTAAAGAGAAGAAGAAAAAGGATGGGGTCTCCGCATTGGCGGCCTCACTTCTCTCTGGGGAGTCCCCTTCTGCCGCCCTTCTGGCCCGTGCGGGCATCCCGCAGACTCGCATTGTTGGTGGCCGCAGGCGTGACGAGCCCAGGCACCCGCCACAGACTCGGGATGCTCAGCCGCAGGCGGCCGGACAGGGTGCTCACCGGTCTGGGGGCGACAGGGGTACGGCTCCCCGCGCCAGACCGGCCCGCGGTGGGAAGAATCGACAACAGAACATGAAGGGACACGGGAAGGGCTCTCACCCTTCCCCTCATGCCCCTCCGCCGCGGACTCAGGGGCAGCGGCAGCCTGCATCCGGTGGTTCACCGACTGCCTTGCGGGTGACGCGGGATGCACAGGGCCGCCACTCGGTCCAGTGCTGGGACTGCGGCGGCCCTCACTTCCGCCGTGACTGCCCTGGAGGGGTGCAGAGTGCTCATGTGGCGGGGTTTCACCCCGAGGGCACGCCCATTGCGGACATCCTGTCAGAGTTGGATGCGGCTTTCCTCGATCCGGAGGAGGAGGTGTATGAGTCGTGCCTATACTCTTACTCATTGGAGCTCGGGGAGGCACCACTTGACCTCCCCGCGGCTCAGGCGGCTGCCGTTGTGCCGCACTCTGCCGTTGACAGTGAGGAGCCGTGGACTGAGTCGGAGTGGGCTATCTGGGACTCATGTGGCCGCTCGGAGGAGCAGTACTATGACGCTGTCAACCGCTTCAACACGTACCAGGACCCTGGCGATGGGGACGGACCCGACGGTGAGATGACACCTGCTCAGCTCCATGTTGCCGTGCACCAGCCTTCGGACCCTGCCATGTCTATGCAGCACTTCAGTGTTGAGCCGCAGCAGCCAGCGGTGCCGGCAGCCGACGTGCAGATCACAACAACCAACACCGAATTCCCTGGAGCTGTGCAGCTGGTGAGCACGGCACCGCCGTCCCGACCCAGGGGTCCGGGTGGCCCGGGCCGCGGGCCCTATGGGGCGGGTCGTTTCATGTACATGAGTCTGCTGTGCATCCTGGCATTCTCTGGCGCGGCAGATGCGGTGCAGTCTGGTGGTGCCTCCGGTGCTGTGCTGGAGGTGCACCCACGAGCTCTGGTGCTTTGGCATGCTGTCACCTGGGGTCTGGCTATCTCGGCTTGTCTTCCTGCCGTTGGTGCCAGGACTCCCGTGCGCACCGTGTGTGTATGTTTAGTCCTTTCTGGCTCACCCGATATTCCCCGATATTCCAAGGTAGTAGCCTTACATAGTTCATCAATTTTCATCAATTTTCATCAATTTTTCATATCTTTCACATATATGACCAATATTCTCACAAATAAGCAAAAATTCTCGATAACTTTAAAAATAATGCTTAAACCCTAAAAATTTTCGGCGATATCGAAAAATTAGACAATTTGATTAAAATAAAATTTTGGTGAAAAAATCTCAAAAAAAAATTCGTGTCATATGTCTGTCATCCGTCTGTCATATGTCTGTCATACAGGTGTCATACAGGTGTCATACAGGCAATGAGAAGGCATCCAGAAGACAACAAGAAGCATATGAAAAGCGTTCATCAAGCATACAAGAAGTTACTCAAAATTCATTTATGATAGATGAATCTTGACTAAAATTTGGTGAGCATTTCAAATATTATACTTAAAAGCAACAATTCCGATTCCGTTTCGTTTCGTTCGCCCGAGGTAATCGCATCGCATCGCTTCGCATCGAGGTAGGGTTTGGTTTGGTTTCCCTAAAAGTCCTAAAGTCCTAAAGTCCTAAAGTCCTAAAGTCCTAAAAGTAATAATTCCTTAAAAATCTTATTATATCTTGTAATGACCATAAGCCAAAGTTTGTATTCCGTCTTCTAATATATATCTTTTATCATCGTAACACGTCAATGCTTTCTTTTTCTGTGTTATGCTATAATTTGTACACGCATAACTTCTAATCGATTTAACTTCTTTGGTAATTTCTTTTTGTTCGAACAATGCTTTTGTATAATCTTCATAATTGATGTTTTTCTTTACAACAGTCTTGCTGATGCCTTTGAGAGTTTTCTTTTCACAAATTTCATTGTTTGTATTGTATGTTTGATATGCGTATACTTTAGACCTTAATGCTGTGACTTTGGACATCATTGCGAAAACAGGTTTCTTGTCATCATCTTCTTGAATACATTCATCTTTGAAGTATCCTACTTGTTTCGCTCTTGATTTGGAATATAGCATATGATCTTTTGGGTAATTGCTCGTATCATAACAATTTTCCATTTCCTTCATATCTTTGTATACATCATCGGTTTTGATGTTCAAAACAAATGAATCTGTATCTGTTAATACCAAATTCACATTTTCCTTGTATCGGGGTTTTAATGTATCATAATAGAAGGAATACATATGAATCTTTGATAAATCTAATACTGCAACACCACAATAGATTGGTTTGTTCAAATTTACAGTTGTTGTATTCATTTGTAAGATTCTAAAATTCTCACCTCCTATGTTTTCTATCACTTTCTGGTATTCAGGTTTTGAACTGTATTTGATAAACTGCTTTTCATCTAAAACAAATTTCAAGGTAGTTCGATCACGAACGTTCTCCATCGTTTTACCAAATACCGAATTGTTCATTAATTTGTAAAAATCCTTTTCAAAATCAAACTGACATTTTGCTCGCATATTTGTATTGTAATCAATATAGGGTTTCAACCACCTTTTTTGTTTGAAACTGATAGCTCTGTGTACCTTTGTCAACTTCAATCCATGTTCCAAGTAGAACCTTAATGCTTCGATGTGCACTACATATTTATGCTTGTCATACAGTGTACATACAAGTTTCTTGTTGTTCTTATCAAATTTGCTACCAGTCTTGTGTAATATACTTTTTGAATAATCGCTAATTTCTGTTTGCTTGATATTCATATGTTCGGGAGCCATCGGGTAATCATTGTGTAAGTTGTGTAGTTCTTTGGGATATTCAATATCAACCTCTAAAACATACCCAGTATCACTGTCTTCATTGTGATTCTTGATAATGGTTTTCCATTCATCAGTTGATTTTTCGTGTGTCCACTCAAAACCTTTGCAAGGTAACGGTCTAACCATTGCGTGTCCATACAAATTGTTCGCATCTACATACATCAAATAATTGCTATCTTTTTTTTTTGTTGTAATCAGGTAAGTATTTATTGTTCGCTTCAACATTTCTCAAGACCGCTTTTGAGATTCCTCCACGAATTCCTTTCTCAAAAAACATATACATATCATTATCGGTCAACAGTTCAAGTTCGACACTTGTATGCTTTAACATTGCATCCCAAGCCAGTCCTGGTGTGCCTACATAAAAACACGGGTCTAATCCATATGTTTGTAATGACAATTCTCTGAATGTTTCCATCACATCTGCTAATCCATATACATCTCGATCTAAATACAAATCGTGGAATTGTTCAAAGTCTTGTATATTGAATGCATCGATTGTCTTCATCATATTATCATATGTCTTATCGCTCATATTTGATTGTGTCATATTATTGTAGAATGTTTGTCGGTCTGGAACCGATTCAACAAATTTTTCATATGTATCGAACCACTCGTAAGGAAATTCCCCCTTTTGACAAATGAGTTCGAATTTTTCAGGTTCGCTTGTAATTCGTTTCATATTAACCTTCTTGCTTTCGGGTAGAGCGGATATCAATGTTTCTAAACTCGCCATTTGGAAAGCCATTGTATCCATAAACTGATAACTATTCAATTTTAATGTTTTGTAATTTTCACTATTTTGAGCTATTACAGAGATTCGATTTTTATCGCCTCCTAATATATCAAATGCTTGTATTATCATTCGTAGGTCATAATTTAAATTGTGAAACATTATCGGGATTGTTTCTTGCTTTGGACAAGAGGCTTTCAAATTACATCTTTCGTGGGCTGGTCCTCTGTAATTCCCTGTATAATGACAATGATCTCGAACTTTATCCGTTTTTATTTCTTGATTACAGAATCTACAAGTATTACAAGTGTTATGATGCTCTTGTTGAAGTGGTGTTAATGGTTTCATTGTATCTCCCCAAATTCCTTTTGCTTCCTTGATTTTGAATTTCAAATGACTTTCTATTTTCATTATGATTTTAACAAAATGTTCGTTTGCATCAAGTCCTTTATATTTATATGTCAAGGGGATATTTAGATCGATATCGCTTTTAATGAAAATCATGTACGAGGTTGGTAGGTGTTTTGTGTCTTTTGATGTATTACTATTTGTTTTAGGATTTTTTGAATTGATAGATTCGAAGTCAGCATACAATACTATCGGTTTTTTGTTTTGTTTTTGAAATCCTTTGAACCTCAATTTAGTATTTGAATCATCTTCAATCAAAACAGTTTCATTATTAGCACCTTCCATCTCGGTATAAACCTTTTTGGGCATTATTACTTTTTGTTTTACATTTAGATTCCTACAAAATATGTTCATTTAGTTTTTCAATGTATCGAAAAGATTTTAAACATCTTGGACAGTTGTGACATTTCTGGTTTTGACCATCTGCACAAAATCGGTTGAAATTCTTTATGTAGGAATAATGATTATCATAATAAAATAATTGCAAGATCTTATCAAATGGTTGGTTGCTGATTCTTAAGGGTCTAATGTCTTTACCATCGGGTTCGCTTGTATATATGTGAATACACAGCTCGTTATCTTTTTCAAATTTCAAAATATGACAGCCATTGACTTCCATCGGGAAATCTTTTTTATTAAACTTGAGTTTAGTAAAATGTTCTGTATATTTGTTTACTCTTTCACTATTTTTTTCAACGGGATACATAGAAGCTAATACTGACCAGATAAAACAAAACTTATCATCATTTTTGATATTGACAATTGCTTTTTTGTTCTTGATAGATTCGGGAATTGGCTTGTATGAAGACCCGCGGATCGCATTGTATTTCGACACACTCAAAAACAATTGTTCAATTTTATAAGTAAATAAATAATCACCGTTTTCCATGAGTTGAGATATAGATTCAAACAAATATTTGAAAAAATCATTTGGTGTGTTACAAATTCGGGCTTTGATACTCTTGGTAAAAACTTCCGTTATTTTAGGTTGAATAAAGAAAAGCTTAATCTTGAATGATGGAAATATTTTTTTAGGACCATCTCGTAAAACCTTTCGTAAAACCCGTTTAATTTGATGAAATATGTCAGTGTTTTGGATATGGCTTAGTACATCATTCGTGGACAATGCTACGGGTGTAATCCACTGCTCATCGAGTTGTAACATATCTGTCCATCGATAGTCCTCTAAGTCTCTACCGAGATTCATATCGATTATGTAAACCTCAAAGCTACTATTAAATGCACTGTCGACAGGTGTAAGTAAAGCTTTTCTCGCTTTATATTTACGAAAATTTCGGGCAATGATGTTTGCTTTATCGGAAAAATCCTGTTTGAGTTGAAGTTTATTATCCTTGATTTCAAAATCTTTGTATTTCTTGACAAGTTTACCAGTTTTAGATCGATTGTCCAAAACTTTGCTGCGTTTGATAAACTTGTTGTTTTTAGTATCAAATACATAATCGAAATTGGAATTTGGTAAAGGTAGAGTTGGATTATATTTGATTAGCTTGGTAAAGTCGCTTCTTATATTGTTTTTAGAATTGAAGATAGGTCTATACCGTTTGTCATTATCAGATTTGAAATATAGTTTATCGTTGATGTTTTTATATTGCATCGTTGTTATATTAGCGGACATTTTAATTTCAGTGAAGTTGTTCATTTATACATTATACAGAAACTATTTCTTTAAAGTACTTTTTGTATAAGTTATGTTTTTTTGAATCCGCCCTATAATATTTTCAGAATTTTCAGAATTTTCAAATTTGAGATTGGTATTTAATAATACAATTTACGATAGTGTTAAATCTTTCTTTGAGAATTACTTTTTTGTCATAATCATGTTCATATTGATTTACAAGTTTATCATACAAGGGTTTGATATCTGTTGCTTTTAAATCGTATCTCATTACAGATGCACTAAATACTCTACTATTTAGTTCTAACTTCTCAAGTCGCTTTATAAATTGCGATCTCAATTGTTTGTTTTTAACTGCCTCGATTTGATAAGATTGGTTTCGTTTTTCTCTATTATATTCAGGCTTTTTGATAAATTTAATAATTTTCCCAGTATCGTTATCGATCATTTTTGTGAGAGATGGGGAGCCATAATCAACGATCGATGTGTTCATTATCTATAATATACAATATTTATTTTTAAATAGTTTTTTCTGTATAATACAATTCATTCGTAATTCACAAGAGATACACTCCCGCCAGGATTGATGACAAGGTTGTAACCCGATTCCACAAAAGTGTGGGCTTGAAGGCTCACGGTATTTGCAGTAGTATTGTGAAGTGTCAAATCAAGCTGAATAGGACTCCCGCTCGAAGAAGTGTTAATACCCGAAATTAATCTATTATCGCCAGATCCTTCGAACGATTGTACAAGCATAAATGAATCTTTTTCGTATCGTGGTACAAGATCAGCAGCTCTACTCGTCGCCAGAAAAGGGGTCCCAGATTTGACCATATACAAACTGTCGAGTACGTTCATCAAAGCTTGAGTAGAACCTCCCGACAAATCCGCTCTTTGGGCAGGAAAATAATGAGTACTGTATCTATATTGATAAGTATTTACTTTTACATCAGCAGTGTTTCCGCCAAGTAAAACTATGTCATTCACGGTGGCTGTAGAAGCTTGAGTACTGTCCCGAAGAACTGTGAAAACCTTTTGAAGGTCGTGCACAGATTCACTGACGAATAAATTATGATTACTCGACCCTCCACCGACTTGTAAGGATGACACGTGCGATCGGACAGTAGAAAAGGGAATTTTCAAGGCTTGCCCACTACACAATGCTTCATCATATTTTTGGCATACATCACTTTCAAGTTCGGTTACACAGAGTTGCATAATAACGTTTGAGAGTGCATAACCCATCGCAGTACCAGTAGTTGCCGTTTCTTTCATAGCTTCAATAGCGGAGTTAAGGTAAAGTTCAATTGACAAAGCAAACCCTCCGCCACCGCTCATAAGGTGAAGGGGAAGAGAATTCTCATTATAAAAAAGACCGCTCGCCAATCGTTTGATATACGTACGACCCGCAGCTTGAAGAGTTCCGACATCGCTTGTGGCTAATGCAGTCGAGTCTATTTTAGAATCATAATAGCCTTCTAAAGTGTCATCGACCGATTTCGAAGTAGTGTCTTTCAAAAGATTAAAAACACGTTCAAGAAGATGGAAGTCGGTTATATCTTCGATCACAGAACCGTTACCTGATTTGATTAAAATTCGATTGAATACAGGAATACCATTTTTGAATAAATTATTTGCAGATGAAGAAGCTGCGAGAAATCGGAGGAACGTTTGAGACATGTCTAAGGAACAATTTTCGTAAGCTGGAATATTAAAAATGATACGGCTATTTGATGTCGGCGAGTATTGAGTTGCTGCCGAACTATTTGCAGGTAAAAGTTCGATAATTTTCTTTTTGAGAGGAATACTCTTAACTTTTTGATTGGGAATTAAACTTTTTGGAATACCAGACATATTGTTTTATATATTATATCAATATATTATTTTTTTAACAAGGATGTGCAAACTTATAACCTTGTTTATTGAAAAGTAAATTATTTCTTTCTTGGACTTCATTTTTAGGTTCGTGTGTCTCTATAATAATCATTGCACTCCAGTCATCGTGAGTTTGATCTTGGAAAGAATTTCCATTTGAATCTTCTAATTTTATATCGATACTTGAAAGCGTACCCTGTAAATCGTGCCATTCATACTCGCTTTGATTTGCATTAAAATGTATCCAAGAATATCGATTAACGTCTATAGGTATTGTGCAAAATCGGTCGCTATGAAGCGTGCCTATAGTATTTGTTTGATTGTTGTGAGTTTGCCTTGAATTCGTCCCTAAAGTCGATGACGATACTATCAAATACGGTTGAGACTCTCTACCAGGTTGCAATGATGTTAAAGTTCTTTCTTGAACGGTTTTGTTTGAAGCATTAAAACTCTTGGCAGTACCATTGACGATATTCGTATTGAGTATAGGATTAACAGTCCTCTGAGAGTCTGCAAAACCCAACATTGTCCACAGACTATTTGACCCAGTATTTAATAACATCCAATGTTTATTGCCTGTCGATCCAGAGCCAATAATTGATATCGTGAAATCGTCATTTAATAATAATGTAAAGGTTGGAACAACCTCTGTCTGAAATTGTCTCGAATAGGTTTTTGTACCAAGTCCACCAACCTGATAAACGGGATTTTCGTTCATTAATTCTTGAACTTTTAATACAAGAGCATCTAAAGTATAATATCCTTCGGGAATGTAGTTTGCTAAAAATTTATCATATGGCGTATTATTAACTAAATAATGTTCTGTCCAGAGAATAGCATCGTTAACTCCTTCTCTAATATTCACAAATGTGTTCGCTATAGTAAATTTGGATAAGCAAGCACGACTTACATTGTTAATTGGTGGATTCAAATGAATAGTCATTTGACTTTTGTTTTCGTGATCTTGTCTGTGTACTGAATTGATATGAATATAATGCTTAGTCATCTTTTTATACTATAATGCAAGATTTTAAAAGTTCAGTATCATTATCCCATTATCATTTTTACTAAATTTGGGAGTTCGTTTCAATGACACATGAGTTACTGGTTCTTCTTCTATTGGTTCTTCGGGTTCTTCTACCATTGTTTCTGATATCGGTTCTTCTATCGGTTCTTTTGGTTCTTCTTTAACGGTTTCTTTTGATTTGCGTAAAGTCTCTTTCCGTTCTATAGCTCGTTCTTTTCGTACTTGCGAGGCTCTCTGTCTTGCTATTTTTAATTGTTCAAGTTTAGCATCGCTCATCGTATATTTACGTTTTGATTTCAATGAGTCTATAGTATTTATTTCTGTTAAATTTTCAACCATTTCAGTATTATTTTCAGTATTTTCAGAAATATTTTCCATTTTAATATAACCACAGAAATTAATTTTGATTTTCGTCTATAATAATAAATTCGTCAAAGTTTTTTCGGAATCTCGAAGGATGCTCATTTTTAGGATGTAAATCAATTAACAAAAAACTATGCGGTTCTTTTGTGGCGTATTCGTATACCTTATAAAAGCTTTCTTCTTCGATCTCACCTCCTACTGATTCAAAGCACTCTTTTAGCTCAGCTTTGTCTTTCATCGAAAACAATATTAATGTGGTACAGTTGTTTTTTACAGTTCGTGGGCAGCCTCCGTACTGGCTCTTATAATTCTGTATCGCTGTGAACACTTGGATTCCAAGGCTTCCGCCTTCTGAAAATGATGCAATATGTCTGTGTCGTGTGATAAGATTCAAGAATTTTTGACAACGAAATAATGGCGTCGATTGACAATCATCAATGAATAGATACATATTCGGTCTAATACCATTCCATTTGTGTGTTGGTTTTTCAAAGCCATCTGATGTCAAAAACTCAAGCATCAAATCAGGTTCGATATCGTCTATATATATGTTTCTGTTATTCAGTTTTGATTGTAACAAATTCCATCTTTTCAGGTCTTCGTGATATTTTAGATACAAATCTCTTTCTTCTTCACATTTTAAAATGATATCGTCTATAACGGTTTCTGGCGTGTCAGGTTGATATACGTCATCTTGATCGATATCCAAATTCTTCATCAATTTCTTGTTGGAATCAAATGTAGTACTGATTACAAAAATTCGCATCGCTTTATCTTCCTTTTTCAACATTCTAAAGTAATTGCAGATAGCTGTCGATTTACCTGAATTTCTTTTACCAATACATACCAAGTTTTGCATCGGATTCAACATATTTTTTGATGTCTTTATAGGACACGAGTTCCCTTTTGGTATTTCGATTTTCATATCGCTCACGATTAGAGTTTTCATATTTATTATATTGCAATATTATATATATAAGATCAAAATGGCTTCAAGACGAAGAAACACAATGTTACCCGATGAATCAACTTTTGCGAGTACTGGAATGGGTGTTTATACCCCACCAGCTGAAAGAAAATTAAATGACAATTCTAATGTGAACCCACATCTGCACGATGTACCAAGCTATCACCCAAGTAATTACGGAAAACGAAAAGATAAAAAGACAACACAACAACAAAACGACGATGTTGAAACTGCAACACAAGACGACGAAGAAAAACAGCCTATATTTGATGAAGACGACGAAGAAAAACAGGCTGTTATAGATAAACCACCTGAAACAAAACAAGAAAAATCATTTGTTGCACGATTAGCTTCAAAATTCGCTTACACAAATGACTCAAATATGATACCCACGGGATACAAGTATGACCGTGCATTATCGAATAGATATATCAAAGTTTTCCATAATCCTGTGTCAAATCATACAATTACTTCGTATAGAGGAACTCAACTCCAAGGAACGATGAAAGATGCTGTTGTTGATTTGAAAAGTGATCTTGATATTTTATTAGGAAATTTCAATAGTTCGAACAGAATTGAAGAGTACAATAAACATTTTCAACAAGTGAAAGATAAATACAAAGATTCAAAACATCTATTAGTTGGGCATTCTCTTGGGTCGACATCCGCTTTAGCAGTCGCAATGAAAAATAATGTGGACTCATACAGTATGAACACTGGACATGGATTAGGTAATCTTGATATCGCAAGTCAATTGAAATATAATATAGGCTGTATGTTTACAAAATGTTCAAAACACGAAGAAGAGTTGAATGTTTACGATCCGATTAGTGGTTTAGGACATCTCGATTTTACTACAAAGAAACACTGGTATTTTGATACCAAACATATCCATAGTTTGCCAAATAAAATATTGTATTAAAGTAAATGTCAATGATTTATAAAGCACGTCGGCAATCAAACCCACCCACGATGTTCGGGGTTCCGAATTATCAAAGAAGAACACTTATACACGAAGATGAGTTTTCTATTGAAGTCATTCCTGAAAATATTAGTACGAATTCTGTAGTTATCAATTTAAATGATTTTGAAGATTTCGAAACAAACGACTTATCAAAATACAATGTTAATGTAGAATTGATTGAAATATAATCTAAGTATATTGTAAATAGATGTCTTTAACAATCAATAATATAACAAACTCAAATTTTTCATTTACAGGAAGTTTGACAAATTGGTTACCCGAACCATTCCATTTGAACAATACATACCCGTTGTATTATACACAATCCGCAGCTAATAATGCAAGTCCATTGAATTCAAGCCACACGCATACGATAAACGGTATTGACTATTATATGCCTGATAGTGATGGAACGATAACATTGTACCATAATAATTATAACGGTGGTATTAATACATATAAGCTTCGTAGTACTATAACTAACGATTTGACTCAGGAAGTTGTTATTAAAGAATTGATATTTGAATACCCAAGTCCAAATGCGGATCATATCATTGTTACGAGCCTTGAAGCCTTTAATGAAATTATCAAAATTCTATTTACAAATACCACGATTTTGTACCCAGACGATACATTTCAAATCAAATTAAAAAATAATTCGAACGACGAAACCCAGAGTGACATCATAACATTGACGCAATCAGATCTTGTTAACGGTTTCAATATGAACATCTCAAGAGCTTCTATTATCAATGACGCATTCGGAAATTCCTTGTTGTACTATGTAAATGGGCGACTAAGCACCACCAAGGAAAATGTAAATTGGTATTATCATCCTATCTCAATTCAAACACAAAATGAAATTATAAGCAGTTCAACCTATCAATTTGATATCACAATTTCCACAACGGACTCTATTGTTATCGATTTTAATGTGTATCTATACCTAAAATCAGAATTCGATGCGAACCAAGGTCCTGTGTTAGATCAATATAATTTTTACAATAATACGGGTAGCGATACATACAATCTACAAGGAACATTTTCAAATTTACAACAAGGTACACCATATTATTTGCAAATTTTTGCAAGGGACGCATCATTTTACAACATCTTTAACGAGAATAAGATTCAAATGATAATACTGCATCCGTTTACTACAACATTGTAATACATATAGTTACATCGATCAATTTTCACGATAACTTGAAGAAAAAAATATATATCATTATAGTATACAAATGACTTCATTAACCTTTCAAAATATTACAAATGCAACTGATTTCTCTACAATCGATGGAACTATTTCGGGATTATCCGCAAATACGAGTTATAAGTTAAGGTCTACGATTACGAATATCTTAACGGGTGAAATTGTGGTTATTGACTCAAATGCTACATTTACAACTTTGGATGTTTCTGGTTCAACCGCAACATACTCGATATCACATGTCCAATCATTAGACCACGGTAGTTTAATTTTCCAAGTCGCGAAAATTTCAGGCACCACAACTGCAGGTGACATTTTCGAATTGAATATAGAACAAAATAATTATAGAAAAACATTGTCCGCTGACGATGATACAGCCACATTCTATATTGAAATTCCGTATTCAGGAATGACCGAAGGACAGACGTATTCACTCTCAATTGTACTCAACGATACTTTTGTTCAAGAACAAGATTATATCCAACAATTCGATACTGTAACTCCCCAATTTATTCAAGATACTGTAAGATATACTAATGCTTCATTCAATTTCGATACATATACAAAATCGGATGCAAATAAAACGTATCAATTAGATTTAGTTTTAAAAGACAATCCATACACACAAATTATAGACACGATAAACGTTCCAACCGATTCTATAGGAACAATTTACAACTTTACAAATCTTTCACCAGAAACAAGTTACAATATTGATGTTAAAGTAACTGACTTGTATCTTCAAAATCTATCAACGATTACAAAATTCACTGAACATACCGCATTCGAAATTACAACGCTTCCTACACCAAACGCCGATTATACGATCGTCTATACATTGGACAGTCAAGATCAAGAACTGAAAATAATATTTTCCAATTTAGTTAGTTTATATGCGGGTGACACATTCCAAGTCAAATTGAAAGATGGTGTTAACGCAATACTTGTTAGTGAAGCCGAGATAACACTAACCCAAAATGATATAGATGCTGGGAATTTCAATATGGATATTTCAAGGAGTCATATTGCATCAAATTCAAACACGGATAACAAATTATTTTATTTTATCAACAATCAATATTACAATATCTACAAAGAAAATGTGACTTGGGATTATATCCCGATTGCAATACAAACGCAAAACGATACTATTAGTGGAACGACTTACTCATTTGATATTTCGGGTTTTACAAATCCTGGAGTGAACGCCGTATTTGATATTTTCGCGTTCCTTTTCGAAAAAGCTGAATATGATTCAAACCCAATGGTAAGCTCTTTAGATAGTTTACAATTTGCAGACATACCCAGCGATGGTACAATTCAAGGCTCATTTTCTGATTTAACACAAAATACCGAATATTATCTACAATTAGTAGCCCGTGATAAAACATTTTTTAATACCTATTCTCAAACTAAAACTCAATCAATACTGTTTCATCCATTCACAACAACTTCGGTTTTGACTATTGACCCATACATTTTGACAACGACGAATATAACGGCAACGACCGTGGACGTCAGTTTGGATAACTTTGTATCACAGTATACCGACCAACATACAATCCTTATCGAGACAATTGAAGTACCTGTACCTTATTTGTATTGGGAATTTACTAATGACACTCTTGATATCAATGATCAAAATCCGTGGAATTCTACAGGCGGCGGTTCTTTTAATACTGAAGGATTTATATGTAACCGAAATTCTCGTGTAGAAATGTCTAATGATTTAGAGACGGTCAAACAAAATTTGACAACAGACTCATTCACATATATGTTTTTTATGAAATCCTCGGCTCCACTTTTTGAGGCTCTCGTATTTACATCACCCTCAACCACGTCAGCACCCAACGATGGGTTCTTTATGTTGTTCAATGATAACAGAATTTCAATTAGATTTCACAATGCATCAAACGAATTTATCAATGATATAAATCAACACGATATCACTTCTCACAGCGACAGTGCTATTGATTTTGAGACAGTGATGACTCATTATGCTGTTGTGTTAAATTCGACTGATGTTAAAGTCTACATAAATGGCGAGCATTCGATTACAAATCCTCACACGAATGGAATAACAAGTAATGTTCTTGCATTTACACAAGATTCAAAACTACGATACAACTCTTCAGGCTATGGGTCATATGGTGCTCAATCGCAATCGACGGTTCGAGATATGAGATTCTACACTAAAGAACTATCCGCAAGTGACATATTAGATGTTTACAACACCCAAAGTTAAAATGTAAGTTTATAGTATATAAAAAATGGAAATTTGTGATATCATCTCTCTCTGCAACGTTTTGATTTTGATAATTCACGCAATTGCATACAATGTTCGAAGATCACGATGTACCGATATTGATTGTTTGTGTATCAATTGTAAACGAAATTTGATGTCAAAAGACGAAATGGAAAGTGACAACAAAGAAAATGTAGCTTTATAGTAAATGTACAAGATTACACAATATTCATATAACCAAGCTAAAAAGATGAATGTTACAATCAAGCCGAGTACTGTCAAAAACAAAAAGATTGATGTATTCGATAAAGACAATAAAAAACTTGCATCAATTGGTGATATCAGATATAAAGACTACCCAACATACATTTTGGAAAAAGGTGAAAATTATGCAAATGAACGTCGAAGATTGTACAGAATTAGACACAAGAAAGATTTAAATATAATTCAAAGTCCTGGTTATTTCGCAAATAAAATTCTATGGTAAATTATATAAAGAACAATGAACTCTATTGTTGGATACGCCATTTATCAAGAAAGAAAATGTTACGATTCATTCAAAAAAACAGACTTTTTTAAAAATCATAAAGACAAAAATGCTTTCTATGTGATCGAGACACCGAAAGGTTGTGCTCCTTCAATAAAACTGGGGAAAACACAGACCTCGCTTGAATCGAGATTAAAAAACTATTATTCAGCTTATGGTAATACTTTCTATGTATTGTATGTCAAAATATTTACAAAAGCTTTAGCAGGTAAATACTTAAGTCTTAATGGGACCACTCCTGTCAAATTGGTGAATAACTATGAAAAAGAGGTTTTAAAAACATTGCGAGACGACAATGTAAAACCGTTGAGAAGTAAGGAATATTTTGCAAAATATACAGAAGTCTTAAACGCGATAATTAAGACAGATGAACGACTTAAACCAAACCAGAATATGATTACCGAAGTTAAACAACGCTCTAATAAACGATTGAGAAGAAATCCGATCGATAATCCGTTTTGGAAAAGCTAAAAAGAAAATGTGTATTAATATTAAAAATGATGTCGAAACATTCACGAAATGATATGAGAGAACTATACGCCCATCTTTTCAAATGTGTAAAAGGATATTTTCAATTTTTGAAAGATAAACGTAGAATTTTTTATATATGAATATGATATATATAGAGAATGGATGAATTACAAGTATTGACATTTAAGAGTATGATTTACTTGCTTGAAGATTCAAGATTTTATGAGTTGTTTATCGATGAACTCAATAAGAAAGTTGATTTACCGTTTTTTAATGAAAAAACCGAACGTAAGATTTATGAAAGTTTGTATGTATGTATTTTAGAGACTTTGAAAAATAAAAATATCAATTGATAGTATATAATCAAAATGTTCGGTAAAGACTGTGGCTGTGGTTGTAAAGGTAGACCAGGTCAAGGACTAACTGGGAATCCTTTGAAAACAAAAACTATAGATAAACCTAAACCTGTGAAAAAGATCAAATTAAAATGAAATGTATAATAATATAATGGCTTCATTTACAACGAAAACGTTCTTGAAATATGATGACTATGGAACTCCAGAAGATGCTTATCGAAATATTGAGCATATCATTGAACCTTGGAAAGATAAAGTGATTTATGAGCCGTTTTATATGGATTCCCGATCAGGACAGATATTACGAGACATGGGTTGTACAAATGTAATACACGAAAAAGAATATGATTTTTTCGAAATGGTTGATAAATTAGATTATGATATCATTATTTCAAATCCACCATTCACAATTAAAAAGGCTATAATGATTAAATTGAAAGAGATTGATAAACCTTTTATATTGATAATGCCGTGTTCAGTATTAGTAACCAAATACGTAAGAGATTTGTATCGTGACAATATTCAAATAGTATTACCGAAAAAGAGAATTCAATTTTACAAATTGAACCACGAAAATGAACCTGAATATAATGGTAAGTCAAATTTTGAATGTCTGTATTATTGTTATAAGTGTAATCTACCACAACAGATTAATTGGTTGACGTGAATATTGAAAATTTTAAAAACGAAACGAAACGGAATGACAGGAATTTTTTTCATTTTCGTAACTTTTTTCGAACAATTTTTAGTTAATGTTTAAATCACATTGAACCGTAAATTTTAACTAAATTTTGATACAGACTTTTAGAATGGAAAACTCTGACGAGTTTTCCGTAAGGACGCTCGTACATCTTCGATGTGCTCGGTCCTTGATATGCTTATTTGTGAGAATATTGGTCATATATGTGAAAGATATGAAAAATTGATGAAAATTGATGAAAATTGATGAAAATTGATGGAATCTGTAAGGCTACTACCTTGGAATATCAGGGAATATCGGGTGAGCCAGAAAGGATTAATCATACACACACTGGCGACACCTTGTCAACCGGCGGTCGCCAGCGGGCGGGCCCCAGCCCTCAACAACCCAGCCTCCGGCGGGTGAGCCCCGTACCTCTCGCCGCTCCTCACCGGTCTGGACTGCTATTCTGGTTATCTGTGGCCTGGCCCTGTGTACCTCGGCACTACTGTTTGGGTATTCTCTGGGTCTGCGGCAGTCAGTCAGACAGTCAGTCAGTCAGTCAGTCAGCTTACCCCGCCAGCAGGGGGGTCCGTCGGCCGTTCTGCTGGTCAGCTTTTCTCAGCTGATGGACTGGCTACCGGTGATACCGGCTTATGTCTGGTCTCTGGTTATGCTGTGGGTACTTATGCTTCTGTGGAGCTTGGTGTACTGTCTGGTCAGCTTGGGTCAGTTACAGTGGTCTACCCTCTGGTACCCGCTGGCTATACTGGTATTCTGGTTTATGGCAGTGCAGAGTCAGTTCCGTTGTATGTGCCCGACGAGGAGTGGGCTGCTTCTGGATTCAGTTCTCTGGCCAGTGCTGTCCCTGCACCCGTCCGGGTTGACAGAGGCATCGTGTGTGACTCTGGAGCCACATGTGTCATGTGCGGGGACCTGTCGGCCTGCACCGACGTGGACTACACCCGTACGGTGGCCTTCACCATGGTCACGGCTGGGTCTCACAGGACGGATGCTACTGTGACATTCCACCTGTATGGGGTCTGTGTCCAGGACGGCGCCATCGACCACTTCGTTCTCCCAAACTCACACTATAAGGCCGGCTGCCGCACTCTGCTGTCTTCTCGGGTTATGCTATCCCTCGGCTTCGGGTCCCCTGACCTTGTGTCCCTCACTTACACCCACCTGCCTACTGGCCGTGTCTATCGGATCATTGACTCTGGCACGGACTATATGTGGGCGGAGGTCCCTGAGGGGGCAGCCAGTGCACTCACCCAGACTGTCTCACGTGTCCGCACCGGTGAGATCTGTGACTGGATGTGGGCACGCTCAGAGTATGCCAAGTGGGCTTTCCTGAAGGGCTCGCCCGCTGCACTGGCCAAGACCGGGGAACACAACTTTGACATCTCCCTCTTCGGAGACGACCTCCCCCCCGGCGTGGGTAACAACCAGACCTGCCCAGTCAGGTATTCACTGTCTGATTCCTGCTGGGGTCACCTCTGGGCCGGTGCCTATATATATGGCAACCCGCCCTTTGACAGACTCACCTGTGAGCGGATGCTCAAGAAGGCCAACCGGGACTTTGCAACCGACCCCGAGCACACGGTATTCCTCTTCTTGATTCCCCAGTCACACCTCAGCACCTTCAGGCAGCACCTTATTCACTGGGAGGTGCTGCATGTGTATCCGGCTGGCACAGAGGGCATATTCAGCTACCGTCGGGAGCACACCTATGCTGGACGGCCCCTTCAGTCGGCTGGCTCGGAGGGCGGGGGGGACCGTGTCTTCATTGCTGGTACCCCGTTCCCGGTGGCTATCATCTACCGTGATCAGTACACGTCCATGAGGTTCACCCCTGAGAGGTGGTGCCATTCCGCATATGCTCATGCTCATGGTCTCAGGCTGGCTCAGCTCATGGACCTTGGTGTTGACATCGCCCGACCTGGCACTACAGTTACCCGGGAGCAGCTGCTGGCTCACAGGACCTGTGCTGAGGCCTGTGCTGTGTGTGCCCGTATGCGGACAGTGCAGCCGAGTCCGAAGCACCCTCCGGCTGACAGATACAGGGCTCAGAAGCCTGGATCTATGTGGGCTGCTGATGCTACAGGCCCGATCACGCCTATTGGCTATGACGGGTCGAGGTACCGCTGGACCTTTGTGGAGTTCACTGTGAGGTTTACACTTTGCTACTTCTCTGCTGAGAAGTCGGCATACAGCTTCATCCTGGCTCAGTTCCTGGCAGATGTTGTTCATCACGGCTTTGCCTGCACTGGCCTGGCTCTCCGCACTGATTGTGCCCCGGAGCTGTGTGACCCTGCAGCACAGGCTCTGTACAAACACCATGGCATCAAACACCTGCAGTCGTCACCCACCCTGCACTGGCAGAACTTCATGGCTGAATATGTGATTGGTAAGGTCTCGTCGGTCTCCCGTGCACTCCTGGAGACAGCCGGTATGGACCTCACCTACTGGCCTCTTGCGGACAGTCATGCCTGCCTGCTATGGGATATCCTGCCTCATGGGCGGGACGCCGTGGTGCCATTCTATCACCTTATGGGCTATCACTTTACCTACTCCCGCATCGAGATATTCGGCACCCTGTGCACTGTGGCCATGGATGCTCAGCAGATGCGGGCCCGCCATCCGGGGGTCTCCAAGAAGCGGACCCCCGGGCCTGGCAGGGGCGGTTTGTGGGCATCAGCCTCAGGTCCTCGGCCTACAAGGTACTGGACCTGGAGAGAAACAAGGTTGTTTCCGAGGGCCGGCCAGACTTCATCAGAAACTACTCAGAGTTCGGGCAGGTGATGTCATCGTTCCCTGCCCCCGCTCCCGACGAGCAGCACTCCGCACCCGTGCCCAGTGACAGGCCGGAGCCGTGGAGGGACTACACCACTGACATGGTGGTGACGGTCCATTCCGTGGCTGCCTATTATGACACCCGGGACGGTGAGACCTATGCCACCGTGCAGTTGCTTGACACTGGTTCAGCAGACACTTTCTGGACCACCGCCCAGCAGTATGTCATGGCTGACCCTGCGGGCACTGCTTGGTTTGACTTGGTCCACTGGCTGGACCGCCGCAGGGTCATTGACTGTGTCAATCAACACTACCCGCTCTGGACTCTGGCTAAGGCTCAGGAGGCCCGCGGTGATCCGCTGTATCCGGCACTCATTGTGTCCACGGACATGAGGCGGTCCAGGTCCTATGGGGTGCTCTTCCGGCCTATGGCCTACGGTGATGTGGCTGCCCCACGTGCCTATGCCATGGACCTCCGTGCCAGTCTGGTGGTGTTCCCTGATACCCACAGTGCTTGCCACCTTCCCTTCTCCGACCACCCGGAGCAGGACCAGTGGCTCCTTCCGCACTATGTGGTCCCACCAGAGGACACGGTCGGTACATTGCCGGCCAGCGGCACACTCAGCTTCAGTCATGTCTCTGCTGACCTCGCCGAGCGCCTGTACCACACTGCAGCTCCTGATCTGCCACTGCCGGGTGGGTACCGCCAGGCACTGTCTATGCCTGATGGGGCTCAGTGGGAGGAGGCTATTACCGGTGGGGAGGTGCAGCCTCTGATTGACCAGGGTAAGATAGAACCGGTGGAGGTGCTACCCGACGGTGAGATCGCCACCAGCACCATCTTTGTGCTGAATAAGCCCTGGAAGCCACGGGATGGTCTACCGCCCGTCCAAATTCATAAAGCTCGGATGGCCGTGGCTGCCACATGGCACTGGGGCTACACCCAAGCTGAGACCGCATGCACGGTAGCAGACCTGCCCACCTTCCGCCTTCTCTTCATCCTGTCTATTATCTTTGCTGGTATGGGGGTTATGGTCTATAACTTTGACGTCAGTCAGGCCTTTGTTCATGCCCGTCTGGAGGTTCCTATATATGTGCGGTTCCCCTCTGGGTATATGTATAAGGGCAGATATGGCTATGCCAAGCCGCTCTATGCTCTCTACGGGCTACGGACGGCTGGTGCTTCCTGGCAGAAGCTGGCCAACAAATTCATGAAGTCCTTCACCTATCAGGGAATGCACTTCACCCAGTCCACATATGACCCGTGCCTATACTATATTGTGACCTCTGTGTTCGTGGCCTTCGTGGCTGTCTACGTGGATGACTTCGGGCTGACATGTGATGATGCCTTCCACCAGGCTTTCTGGGCAGCTTTCCAGGCGGCATTCAAGAGCAAGAATCTTGGCCGTATGACAGCCGTCCTGCAGCTTGCGGTTGACTATGATCGGTGGGGCATTGCATTGTCCCAAACCAGGCAGATCAAGGAGCTCATGTCCAAGTTCAAGCTTCCGGCCAAAACCTATCACAATCCGATGGATGTGAACCTCGTTATCCAGAAGCCGGAGCACCCTGATCTCACCCTTGTCACCCCGTATCTCTCACTGCTTGGGTCCCTGCTGTGGATTGCACGGTGCACCAGGCCAGATGTGTATTACTCGGTCATATATCTGGCACAGCTCTCCTCATGCCCCTCGGCTCAGGCCTGGGAGGCACTTCAGAGAGTGGCTCAGTATCTGTACTTCACACGGCACTACCGTATCCGTTATGCTTACCCCAGTGCACCGCTTTCTGTGCTCACAATACAGGTGTATTCGGATGCTGACCATGCTCGTGACAAACTCAACGGGTGTCTCTCCTACTCGGGAGGCATTGTATTTCTCAACGGCATGGTCCTTCATTGGGTATGTGCCCGCCAGACTGATGCTGAGATGTCCTCCACTGGATCTGAGTATGTGGCCGCCTCTGTGGTTGGGCAGCGGGCCATGTCTGCTATCCATATGATTGTGGAGATGTTCGGATTTATCAGAATTACGCAGCAGGAGCCGGGTGTGTCTGCTCTGGCTCTGTCTACGGCCTTCCCTGCAGCTGACACTTCTTGGATGCAGAGGGCGGCCACGTTCTTCGAGAATCATGCTATGGGTCATGGTCAGATGGGCCCCGCCTCCCCCCTACACTACCAGGAGGCTGAGCCTGTTCCTGACAGCAGCCTGTATGCCCTGCCTCACGCGGTGCCAGTACCATATGATGGCACGGGCTACGAGGACGGTCCGCGGGAGTACCACTCTCAGCGGTCTGGCATGTATGGTACCTCTGGACCCTTCATTCCCAGGCTGGAGCTCCCGGTGGCTGTCATGATTGACAACCAGGCGGCCTCCTCCATTCTGAGGAATGTCATGCTATCCACCAAGATTAAGCATGTGTTGATCCGTTTTCACTGCTTTCGGGGGTGGGTGTGTGCTGGGTACCTAGTGCCTGTTTACATCAACACTTTACTCAACCTGGCTGATATCTTCACCAAGCCTCTTCCTGGGCTCAAGGACAAGGTGCGGGTGATCATCGGCATGATCGAGTCCTTCATGGACGTGATCCGCCCGCACCCCAGTGGTGCGGGTGACTCCTAGGTTCTCTGGTCCTCTGTCCGACTGAGCTGCAGGCCTATGTGCCGGCAGCGGTCGGGCAAGGGGTCTTTCTGGTCTGACTGGATTGATGCCCTTTGACGTGGTGCCCTTCTGGACTGGACTTTGTGTTCGTGGACAGACTGGTACCTATGACCTGCCCTATGAGACCTTAGACACCGACAGCTCTACTCTGACCTTAAGCACATCTGACTGGATTCTGGCCTTGACTACATCCTGTACCTCTTTGACATCTTCTATGACCTCGAGTACTGGTTGACCGTCGAGCTGAGCAGCATCAGATGAGAGTATCTATCGGGGAGCGAGATCTGGCGGAGACCAGTCACTATTTCCATGTTCTTGTGGCAGTCCACCTAGTTGGCATGCATATACTAGTACTTTAGCATTCGGTTTAGAGGGTTAGCCGGAAGCGGGGATGGCGGCAAGTCGGCCCTTTGGTTGATGTTGTCCTGATCCGTGGACGGGGACCTCTTAGTTTGCATTAGCTACCTGTTTCACATTCTTGTGCCACCTCAGCCGAGGTGGTGTGCTGAGATTCAGTAGTTCAATACCACGTATGACGTATGACAA
>LGRX02003531.1:36097-62722 GCA_001247695.2 Cymbomonas tetramitiformis
GGACGGCCCCTCCCCTTGGGGGACACGGAACCATCTTATATTGCAAGACTTTTGAAAATTATTGCAGGAGGGTTTGAAGAAAGTCGTTTGACTGTTGCACAGCTTCTGTTTCTGTCATGGTTTCACTGCTCGAGATGTCAACTGTATGCGGGTCAGTGTTTAAGGTGGTGGTGGTGTTTAACAGAAACACGTCTCGCCTATTTTTGGTGTGTTGCCTACAAATTCTTGAAAGTTTTTTAAGGAGTGGTTTAATCTTACCACGGGGAACACCTATCGTGTTGAGGACAGTACCAAAAAGAGGAGGGAGGTATCCCATGAGTGTAAGAACTTTGGGCAATTTCACGGTGCTTATGAAGGGCTTGGAATTTGCATTGGTGATTGTCGTGTCGTGGTGACCACCATAATAAGGCTCAATATCACTCTGATGATAAGGAGGGTCTTGAGTGGGCCATGGGCAAAGCGAAGAGGGAAGTACTTTGTCGCTTTCGTTCAGAACTTCATTCCAAATATCAGGGCTGACTCCTGTGTATTCTAGCCTCTTCTTCGTGACTCTGGACTTGGGAAGGACGTTAAGGAACCATCTGGCAATCTTTTTCTGTGTAGGCCTCCAGTCAAAGGCTGGTTGAGTATCACTGGGTGCACTGTCTATAGCTATGATAACAACATCCGAAAAGTCATCCTTATAGCATCCACCACCTGGAAGAACGTAGGGGTCATCACCCGTCCAATAGCCATGTGGGATAAATGGAATAGTGTTATGCGGGAATCTGAAAACAAGTTTAAAGCCTTTATCGAACCATCTTTTTTGGGTTTTGGGAGACATCGGAAGAATCCATGTTCCTGAAAATCCAGGGACGGTGTTGGCCGCTTTATGTCCCATTTCCAAGGTAGTCATAACCGCCGAAGATTTGCCCTTTTCTTTCCCATCAAAGGGGGGATTTCCATAAACGATTCTGCCAATGCCTGTTATCGGGTCCACGTAGGCATCCCAAGCGAGACCATCAAAGCCAATTTTCCCATGATGGCAGAAGGGCCTGAGGGCTTTTTTCATTCTTGCGGTGGGTATGCATCTTCTCGAGTGAATTCTAGGGTGGGCATTTAGTGGGTTGGAGAAAAGTTCACAACCGTTTTTGTCAAGGTTTCTGTCATCCACCAAAATATCTAAGAGGCTTCTTCTGATTGCGTAGCAGTTTTTAGGATCTCCCGATTCAAACTTACATGCATTGAGTGCTTCATGAATATCGTGTGCCCTATTCGAGTACTCCGCAAGTGAGCATGGGACTGCTTTGTTGGAAAGGCGGTGCCAGGCCAAAAGTTTCCAAAACTCTTTCTTTTGGACATATTGGAGTTCGGGATATTTAATTGTCCCCGTGACATGGTCCACTTCGGGTTTAGCGGTCACAGCAATGGTATTCTTTTTTGAACTTGATGGTCGGTACATGCTAGCTTCCGGGAGAGCGTGTAAGTATAATTCCTCATTCATTTCCTGTCTTAGGTCAGCAAGTGGAAAAAGTTTCGATGGCTGTGTTTTGATGTATGTGGTACCTTTTCCAGGGTTTAGTAGTTTGGGCTTTTCTGAGATTTCTTCAGCAATGATTTTCCTTAGTTCGCCATCTTGGGTTGTTCTAAGACTATACAAACTATTATTATGTCCTGAGCATTCAAGTTGGATGTGTTCGAAGGTGCATTTTGTATTCTGTTGGCAGTAGGGGCAGTTTTCAGTTTCGATTTCCCCCAGTTTAAATAAACGTGCTGGAGAGGCTTGGAGACCTTAGAGTTCTCTGTGCTGAATATATCAGCTTGACTGTATATTCGGAGTGTGGTGCATCAGAATAATAAACCGGATAAACAGAATACCGAGTCTTCCCGTTATATGTTCGGGGTCTAGGGTTCCGGGACCGGTGACAGTCATACACCCTAACTATAGGAATGACAATCGGGGCGTCACTTCCAGCACACCACCTAGGGTGGTGACTGGCAAACTAGGTGGTCACGGAACTGAAACAAACACCTACTCAGCTTCGGTGGAAATAAGCATCCTACAGGGGAACCTGTCCTTTCTGGCAGGGTAACCCCCGAAACTAGCAGTTAGTGAGGCATAGTGCAGAATACGGATACAGTTAAAGCCCTAAACTAAGCCCATCTTGGGGCAACCCGAACCAACAGCACAACAGTCTGGAGGCAGGCTAATCTCAATTGCAACTCTAGCCACTTTGAAAGCGCCCGGGAGAGCCGGTGCCACTGTCACAGCGCCCAGGAGAGCTGGTACCACTGCCTGTGAAATCATTCGTAGAGCAAATTGAGAAGATTGGAGATGTGTCGATGTCGCCGCAGGCAGTTGCACCGGGTGCAATCGGCCCGTCCCGGTGTTGAATTGAAGAAGAAAGTGCATCGCCGGTCCCACCGTCCCAGTCGGGTGGTTCGTAGTCCGGCGACGGCGGAGCACCACCCGGTGATCGCGATGAAAAATCTCCTCGCGCAATCCGTGTGCTGACGATATGCAAGCGTATATTATTCGAATTGCAGATATTCAATATCACTGCGAGCGTTGTCGCTTATGCGCCCACCTGCAAACCTGCGAACAATATACTGTATACTATGTCTGACGCTGCACTCACTTGAGTTCTCTTTTCGTGCCTTGACGAGATTTAGAATACCATATGATACGGCGAGATATACAGGCCGTGAGTATATTATCAATATACAAATTAACACTGCGAAGTTGGACAGCAACGCGAGTGTACGAAATAGCGGGTGATGAGTGCAGTCTCTGAGTGAAGATCTGCTTGAAGCCCAACGCTTCCTCATCTTATACCTTACGTCTCCTATCATCATAGATAGTACCGCCATTGGGTTGTGAACCCGAGACGTAGGTTGAACGACCAGTATTGTGATAACGAATAGTTCGTTCATACTGTGCATGCGTGTTCCGCACATGCTTAAAGCCAAGATGGTTCTTGTTTGTATTCAAGATGTATCTTGCTTTGCCATCTTCGAGTTCGACATACGAACTCTCGATGACAGGGTCATTCAAGTCTTTCCTTGAATAATGACAGATGATGTGACTTATCATCTGACGACAGGTACAGTCATGGTCGACCGTACTGACGACTGTCATAATAATATATGACTCAACCGACTGTCATAATAATATATGACACGACCGACCGTCATAATAATATATGACACGACCGACATGACATGACATGACATGGTGTGACATGTCTGACAGATATGACACGTATGACATGTATGACACATATGTCATCGGTCATCACCCTGACAATTATGATAGTGTGAGAGACGTTGAGTTCATCTAATGTGACTGCGGATATCACCTAAAATAGGGACCTCAAAAAAGAATAACGAGAATGGCAGTTCCTCGGCAGGGTCGTAGCGGGAGATGTCTAAACAACCCCCTCTGAATGAGGCTCTTTTGGCAGTACGGTCCACTCTGTCATGGACTTTGTCATTATTGTGACCCCTGATCACAATCTTACTGTGGTCTCCTTCACTGTAGAAGCCAAGTTCTTCTAACAGTAGGCGAACAGCCTGCACATCTCTGCGATTAGCTTCACGTAATTTGTCTCGGGCACTCATGGATCTGCCATCCTTTGTTACAGCAGATATTGCGGCCATGGAGTCAATGGCATATACCATTGGAGTCATGGATTTGAGGAGTTTCTCTTTTTGTTCTGTGAGTAAGAATCGCAGTCCCGCAATTTCAGCAGATGTGCTACTAGGGTTTTGGATATCTTCCTTGATAAGAAGCCCCGGTGCGGCGAAAGTTCTTGAGGGGGGATATTCATCTTCCGAACAAGTGGCATTCCGTTCTCAAAATTTTTTATGGCATATGCTGCACCACTGCATGCTGATTTTTTACCGGCAAATAGGGAACCATCGCTTGCCATATCATAATCCTCCATTTGTTTGCTCTTTTCGGCGAAGGGGGTAGATTCTTCTTCTGGGTCGCTAGGGCAGCTGTATTCACTTTCTTCTTCCGCAGTTTTGTTTTTCATTCTGGCAATGATGGTCTCATATTGTCTGTCTGAGATGTAATCATAGTGTGAGTTAATATCACTGACTTTAGCAAGAACAGAAGAGGGCGGGTCCATATGGTCATTATATTCGAAAATGGAACCTGCTGGAATTAGGATGCAACCGTCATTGGTGATGCTATATTCAAAGTCGTATTGAAGACTGCTGGTTCCTTCAATTCTGACAAAGACATTAGGGTTTTTGGCATTGACATGGCCTCTAAGTCAATATTGGCAATGTGAATACGAGAGATGGAATCTCAGTCACCATTTCCTTTCCAATGAAACTCACCCGTGTCCGGGGGTACTATGTTGTCTCTATATTGTTTCTTGACATATCTGGCCTGTGGGTCCAAATCTACGGGGTTTTGAAGCATTTCCTTTTCGATTGCGGTTAGCCATCCAGGGGGTCTATTACCGTTCAGCCTGAAAAAGCCTTTGCTTTCTTGCCAGTTTTTTAACATTCCACCGCAGGGAGTCAGAAAGGAACCTGTGTGCTTGAGGTTATATTTTTGAATTGCGGAGGTAACATTCCTCGACATGTAGAGTTGTCTGGGAAGGGTGGTGATTAATGTGGTTTCACCCGCTTCATTTTCAGGGTAATTTTTAGAGTCGATAGCGTATCCAAGTTTTGCCATAATGTGACCTGTACGCCTGAACCAGTTAAAGCGTTTGTCTTTTGTGTGACTGTAGGTTGCATAGTGTGATAAGGGGAAGCCCGAGATGGCATTATTACTCATTTCGTTGTTCATGTTTTGAATTATTATTTTAAGCCATAGATTGCTGTTTCTACGGTATAGTGAGATAAGGTGGGGGTCAGTGATACGGTCCGTGTGGTTGTGTTGCCAATATTCGTGTTCATCTGCAGAACACAGGGTGTTCATGGTTTCAGTAATACACGACGCGGTTGCAATATCGAAGACACTATCAATACCGTACCCGCCCTGGCAGACTGCTGTCCAGATTATTTGGTGATTAGTGTCAACTGGGCAGCCCAGGTATTTGATTATAAACGAAGCTATCATTTTGTCTAATTCGATTGCAACATTCTTTGAGGAGTTGGCAATTGCTGAGGTAACTTTAAGGGGGTACGCGATCCTCGGAACTACAACCGCATTTATAACATATCTTAGCTGGTGTAGAGTCATGTGTTGCAGTTGGATGGATGTGAGAGTGGATTTAAGTCTGTCGATAAGGATTTCCGCCTGTTTGTCCCATTCCCCATTTAGTGCAAACCATACTCCGAGGTATCTGTTTACCTCTTTGCTGTTGGAGAAATCGAGAAAATCTGGTGACTCAGGGGGTATCCATTTCGCATCAATGGAAGGACTTGAGTCATTGGTATTGGGCTCCAGGTGACCCCCAGAGATGAGTAAATCATCGGACTGGTCATATCGTGTTACCATTTTGCCCTGGGGTTTGATGCGCTTTCTGTAAGAGTATTTGGATTTCTTAACATTGATGGGAATACCGATGAAGCTCATAAATTCATTAACTATACCTAGCATGTCTTGAACTTCGTCTTTAGTTTTCCCCACGAGCATGATGTCATCACAGAAGAACCGTGCAAAGATATTTAAAGGGGTGTCCTTTTCTAATAGGTTTTGGGAGGGAGGAATAACATTATTTCCTGGTTTGTCTGGTCTATGGCGTTCCGAGTTCAGTTCGTATCCTTATGTGGTTCCTGTCGGGTTTGCACCGTTTGCTCTTTTTGCTAACCAAATTGCCAGAATATCCATAATGGCTACAAACCTTAGTGGGATCAAAACTTCTCCCTGAGGAACTCCACATTCGAGGGACCATTCATCTGTGAGGCCTTCTTCAGTAAGTACCATTCTAGAGGCATCATTGGTGATGTCTGAGATGATATTAATTATTTGTGATGGGAGTCCTAACTTTCTGAGTGCTAAATTGCTCATCCAGAATTCAGCTCTGTCAAATGCTTGTTTGAGGTCCAGGTAAACTACGTGGAGGTCTTTGTCGTATCTATTGGCATCCGAAATTACTTCATTCAAAATTTGGAGTGAGTCATCTATGTTTTTATTCGGAAGGAAGGCATCTTGAATGGGAAAGAGAATGGGGTGGGTGTTGAGTATTGTTTTGAGACGGTTAGCAATTATTGTATTAAATAGTTTAAGACCCGTTTCCAACATTGTGAGGGGTCTGGAATTATCTGTGGTACATGGTGCAGAGGGGTTTTTAGGGATTGGAAGGATGACTACAGATTTTGCACTCTTAGGAAATCTCCCAGTTATAAGAATGTGGTTAAAAAGTGAGACAGTAACTTCTTGAAAATTCTCTGGGCCCTTGATCCACTGCGAGTATCTCATTCCTGAGGGTCCTGGTGCTGTAGAAATACCACAGTCCGAGTATGCTTGTTGAAGTTCTTTGTGCGTGATTTCTGTCAATAGTCTTGCGGCGGCCGTATCGGGGATTTTAGGGCTATCCTTGAGAATGTCAGTGAGCCACTGTGGGAGTTCATCTGGCTCACTCGGGTTAGTAGAAATTTTTTATTTTATTTTTGTATTCATCTTTGGATTATTTCCTGCCTTCCCTGCCCAGTCAGTGAGTGTGTCATATAATTCCATTTGTTCATCTACTAGTGTGGCATCATTCATATAACCGCTGGCTATGTAGAGCTCAAACCCGTTATTTCCTGAAATTTTGGTCATTACTGCTCTCTTTGCATCTCCATCAATTGTGGTAACCGAGGTGGATAATGGTAAACTTTTCGGATTCCATAAGATCATGGAACCAATGGAAGCTCTTTCATTTACTTGGGTACATACGTAAGGAAACCCTATCCAATTCAAGCGACACACGGCCGTACGGGGCACCCGGCGATGAACCAACGACATTCCGGTCACTCATGATCATTTTGGAAGCATTTCATAAGCATATAACAAACTATAACTCAAACCACTCCGAACTTGCTATCTGTTTCGCACTATCACGGGTTAGTCGGGTACATACGTAAGGAAACCCTATCCAATTCAAGCGACACACGGCCGTACGGGGCACCCGACGATGAACCAACGACATTGCGGTCACTCATGATCATGTTTAGTATCGTTTCATAAGCATATAGCAAACTATAACTCAAACCACTCCGAAGTTGCTATCTGTTTCGCACCATCACGGGTTAGTCGGGTACATACGTAAGGAAACCCTGTTCAGGTCGCGCCGTCGCTTCTGATGCATTCCAGGGGTGGTTACTGTTATTCTCTGTGCAGATGCTCGGCGTGACTCCTCAGCTAGCCCACGCATTTTCCTCCGACTCTGCTCTGATGGAACTCCGCGTGACAGTTTTCGCATTTTGCGTACTATTCCTTCCAGAGATTTCTGACCCTGCGGTCGCTTCCACTGCCGGGATCTGAGCCGGTTCTGCTGATCAGCCAGGGAGTCTATATGTACCCAGGATGACCCCGGTGGTGTGAGCGTTAAATCTCTATAATCTGTGGGCTGTGCCGGAGGCTCATCCTTCTGTTGTAGTCGAGCCAATTGGGCGTCCTCCATTTCTTCCTCTCTGATGTGGTGTTCTGAACGATACAGTTTCCAACATGCATGTGCAGGCGTCACTGCCTTCGAGACCTGTTCTTGTGGTGCCTCATCTGGAAGTAATGCTTTCAAGCCTTTCTGTATCACAGCCGCTCTCCCTCGCTTTCGCCCACTAAAGGCTATGTGGATAGAACGGGGTCGCGTGCCCTTGCGGGGTGGTGACCATGGAGGCTGTGATCGCCTTTTATTCTCCTTTTCTTCTGCTGAAATTGCCGCTGCCTCTGTCTCTACGATTGCCAAGACGGGCTGCGCGCACTGTGGCGAACGGGCTGCCGCGCCTTCAGTCGGGGGCTGCCTCGGTTCGTCACTTCCGTGGGAGATCGTTCCTGAGTCTCGGGGACCCTATCGGATCCCCCTACCCGAACAACCTCCTCCGGCTCCGCCTGTTCCTCGATTCCACATAAGCCACACAGATGTGCGTATCCTTCCTCATCCAAAGCTGCTAGTGTTGAGACCTCCTCCAGCACTTCTGTCTCCCTTTCATCAAGGCTGCTCTCATCCACATCGCCATTAAGCACTGCCACACACGCTGTCACCTGTGCTTGTCTTCGCGCTAGCCTAGCCGGTGCATTAGCTCTCCATTTGGCCAGTACCGCCTCATCCTTACAGTCGGCTACTAGGTGGTCCAGTTTCCCACACGCAAAACAAGGCCTCTCTCTTACTGGAGGTCGAGTCTGGTAGTTAGGCGCTGGGGAGTTAGGTGCTGGCTTTACGCGTGCTTGCCTGGAAGAGGGTTGTCCGCCCACTGTTGCCATCTGTGCATCGTCATTCTGCGTGGGTTTCCAGGTTAAGGCCGCTAGCGTTGGCCGACGTGGCGCCCAGCGCTCCGCTTGTCCTGCAGCCAGTGGTCGCGCCCTAGATGTGCGCATGCGTGAGTTCGACTGGAAGGTCATGTGTTGGGCAACCTTTCTGGACACAAGTGCCGCCAATGCTGCCTCCTTCTTGACCTTCTCCTGTTCGATCATGGTTGCCACCTCTCGCACCTTCAGGATCGCAGATGTATCTCTGTGCCCCAGCCGCACCTGCTTCTGCTCCCACAATTCTGGATGACCGTTGGTGTCTAGTGACAGACTCAGCAGCCGCGTTCCCACCACTGCCGTGGGAGCACCAAGAACTCGCAGAAGATGGGTCATTAGCACTGGTGACGGAGCTGATGGCGATTCAGACAGAGACAACGCGTATGCCCAGAATCCTTGTACTTTTCAGCGGTACTGGCTCGGTGGAGAGAGAA
Organism: Cymbomonas tetramitiformis; assembly: GCA_001247695.2. NCBI lineage: Eukaryota > Viridiplantae > Chlorophyta > Pyramimonadophyceae > Pyramimonadales > Pyramimonadaceae > Cymbomonas > Cymbomonas tetramitiformis. Next base: position 44,924 of record LGRX02003531.1, read on the forward strand.
TTCCTAAATTGCTTCCCCACTGCTTCAGTAGTGACCCTCGACTCCGAGCACACCTGGTATCCCACTCATGTGCAAGACATCTTAAAGTGGGGCTACAAGGAATACCCGCCAGGATTCTTCGATGTCGTTTGGGCCAGCCCTCCCTGCAGGCAGTATAGCCAAGCGCGCACCACTGGAGGACCTCCTGACCTTCCCCAGGCTGACAAGATCGTGCGGCGAACAATGCAGATCATCGACTATCTAGAGCCGAAGCACTGGTTCATGGAGAATCCCAGAGGTCGCTTCCCCAACGCGCTGCGGCTCCGCACCATGATGCGCCAGCTCCCCCCTCCGTTGGTGTGTACCTACTGCATGTACGGTATGCAGTACATGAAGCCCACTTGCATATGGACGAACTCAGCGCCACCTACGCCCTTGCTAGGCTGCACTGCTTCAACACCATGCGCGTGCAGATGGGCAACCGGCAGCCATCCGAAAACTGCACAACTAGGGCCCCATCCGCAGCAAGCTGGAGCGGGGCAATCCGCAAGTGTGTACCATGTACCAGCGCCCCTGCTGCGACAACTTTTCCGACATCTACGCCTCCGCAAGACTGAAGACCCGCTTTAGACTCCAAGCGGCACCCTTCTTTATGACAGTGGTGCCCTGGTAGCGGTAGGCAAGCTATGATCGAAGAGGAACCATAGAACCTAAGAACTGGAGCTAAGAAGGAACCAGAAAACCTAAGAACTGGAACTTAGATAGGCACCTTAGCGGAGTGATCCCAGGAGGTAGACCACTCCTAAGGGGGGGAGAGTTGTGCCCGGAAGCATAGCGTGAGCCGATATGTCTGTGCGTATGTGTGTGTCATCGGGAGTAATCTGGGATTGACACGATGACAGTGAAATTGGGCTTGAAATCACGATGAGAATGAGTACCAGATGTCCGGGGTATGACAGTATGCCACTATGACAATATGACACTATGGTAGTATGACAGTACTGTGGGGTGGTCACCGTGGTACTTAGTCAGACCCCCGGGGAATGGCCGGATTCGCATCGGGATCAGAAAGACGGTGAAATCGAGTATCAGATGTCTGGGGTATGACAGTATGATAGTATGACAATATGACAGTACAGTAGTATGATAGTACTCTATATCGGTCATCGTGTCAGTCCGTCGATGTGACATCCGAATCGAGAATGACGAACCGGAATTAGAAATGAGATCGGATCAGGAATTGAACGATGGGCCGTGGTGTGACATCGGGTGCCGGGTGGTCGTGACCCTGCAGCCCGAGTTACGAGTGAATAAGTAGAGCACTTGAGAAGTGTTTGGTCTTCAGAACTCGGAACCGAAACTATCGTTTACACCTCAGTCTGGCCTTGATCCAGTATATTATAAAAACCGAATTGTGTACCTTTGCACGTTCAATAAAAAACATCATTCCGAGTATATGTCGTAGTGCCCCTGGCACATTATATGTGTGGGTACGTATTATCGGAAGTTGTATTCAGTTACGAGACGAACGGATCGGTGAAGTCGAGATAACCAGGTCCACAGAATAGATCGAGTGATATATGCAAGCAGGCATTACCACACACGGTAAGATAAGAAGATAAGTATAAGGTAAACGGTTGTAACGGTAAGAGAGGATTGTGCTACCAACTTCGGGCATGCACTGTGCTACCTACTTCGGGCTTGCACGAGGATTCGGAGATATTCAGAGATATTAACTCAAGTGTACTGGAAACGGAAACTGCGCCGCCAACCCTACTCGGCGCTTATATACTGATCTACCTACTCAAATCTTCTGATCTTGTCTCATTTGACATCTGTCACTCTGATCTCAGTCCACTGCTAATTTCCCGCCTAATTACAGTATTCGATCAGATGACGCATGACAGGCAGGTAATTCAAATACCTCCCGGCACACTACTGAAGGCATCGTCTTTTTGGCGTGGCAACAAGTATGCGACAAATATGCGATAAGTATGCAACACGTATGCAGAGCGATAGGAGTTAATACGATGTCCACCGAGCTAATGGTGCCAAGGTTGGTGAAGGCGCTATCGAAGCTATGTACGACGAACAGTTATTACTATGCACTGTCAATGAGGGTGGTACCAAAGCGACGGCAAGGGGCATTAGATCGAAAACGAAGGATCAACAAACTTCTGCCGATCCGTCAACAAACATGCCAGGTCAAGTTGAAACTGCATCTAAGTGCACATTCCACCTTGGCGCCACAATACAATTTCGTGTTCCCAAACAACGTCATATTACCTCTCGGCTTGATGATTGGCAAAGAAGCCTCCTTTGCGTTCCGAGAAGTGCAAACTTTCCGAATTCGAAAATGATAGAATGGATAGAGAATACATCCCCTTCTGAGGTGAGATTACCGGTAAAATGAGGGAGAAGATACTTTGAGAAAATGAACATCGGGGGTACGGAGGTGTACGACGCGAAACCATGGAAAACATTCCCACACAAATGTATTATTGACACTGTTTCCAATTTATTATACCGCACAGAAGCTGAAGTGAGGCTTTATTGAGTGCCGCGAGGATAACTGAAACGGGTACGAGTTTAATGTTATTTGAAGAGGAAAATGAAAAGAGCGCAAGTTAGACAATGGGAGGAAGGCTAGTTCTCCAGTAACTTAGTTGCTCAGTTGACTAGGATTTGTTGTGACATCGCACTAGGCTATCTCTACCGTGCCCCCATATGACAAGGGTAAAGCACTCTCGTCGATCAATTCTTTCAACTCAAAAACCTCCAAGAATCTCATTTTTTGTACAGTTCTCTCTGCAAGCAGTAGGGAAACTCCTGCCCAGAACGTAGAGAAAATTATAGGCGCGTTAAGGATTAGACACTGCCCTAGCCTCTCTGGGTAAAATTTTGTGAGCAGGTATATCAGTCGTTTCACTGCTTGCATATCTAGGTTGTTGAGGGTAATATTGTCAAGGTCGAATATAATCGTCATGCTGGTGGTCGGAGGGGCCATCATCTCAACGGCCTGCACCACGGAACAGGTCAGTCAACTCACACCACCCTAACCAACAAGACAGCGGCCACTGCAAACCGAGTGGACAACTTCACGATCCAATGGAACTGACATGGAGTGGCCCTTATTGAGGGTACTTGAATTTCAATTTCCACTTGCATTACCCTTGTCAAAGTCGCGTTGTCCATGTTCACCCCAACCGTATAATTTGGCAAGTCAGAAGCGGTTAAGCGATTCCCCGAAGGCAAAGCACTCAAATTGGTTCGTTAGGAGAGTTTTATTGTGGCCGCCGCAATATGCACGATCGCTGTCGCCAGAATAAAAAGGATTGCAAATGCAACTGGATAGACCGGAGTACTGCGCACCTTTGATAGGGTATGGATGCAAAAACACGTGAAGGTGTCCAGATTAAACTCCGTACTGTTTGGATCGTGAAATTGTGCACGAACCAGAATAAGCGGTCGCTTCTCCTTATCGAGTCCAAGAATGATCGCTTTCCCTGACCGCGTTTCGCTCTCAACTACAGAGCTGGTGATGCCCGATACACCTTCCTGAACTCCGTACTGCGGTTTTAACTCTCGCCACTGTACATAGTCCGAAAGAGCTGCACTCGCTTTATCCACGTTATTTTCATATGCTCTTAGCCACCGCTCGAAGTCAGATTCGCTCTGAGCACAAGAAGGATAAAGCTCTAAGATCGGTCCCAAGCGGCTTTTAAGCTGGGTCAAGGGCTGAGACATCTCGGCCTGAAACCCGGCGGAAAGACTACTTCTAGGACACGACAGGCATGGCGATTTCCACACGAAAGAGCTCTGTTGATTCGTCGACTCTCGTATAAAGAAGGCCTTCACGAAATGTAACAGAAGGCACAGTTCAACAGAAGGGCTCACAGGTCAGACGAGAGCCTCCGAAAGCTATTTTCCCTTAAAAAAAAAAGTCTCCGGACCGAAATAGCGCCGATATTATTTAGGGTTTGTAACGCAGATTGAGCAGATGGGCGTCCGGAGAGCGTGGAAGTACTTGTCAAGCGAAGGGGGGCCCTTCGAATCCCCCAAACGTTTGTCTGGTGGCAGCAGAGGGTTATCATGGGAGCAGTGACTTTGCCCCCCTTCCCAAGGGGTTCGGCAGCTCTGCCCTTGTGTCACCCCTGATATGCGGTGTCAGGGTTCGGAGGCTCTCAGCTTAAATAAAACACCTAAGTATTTTATTCCATCATATTTTTTACTGTGAAACCCGTGACTGCCGCTGGACAGCTTTCTTTGCCTGCGTATATATATATATATATATACCCCAACTATATATATATATATATGTGTGTGTGTGTGTGTGTATTTCACACTTTTCCTCAAGTTATGGGTTACCGTACCAGTGACTGGTGGCTGCTCACGCTCTTTTGCTCTCATTTTGATCCCGCGCAACGCGGTATTCACTATTCAGTGGCGGAACGCCACTCTCCCCGGTCGAGCACATCTCGCCGCAATTTGCCCGTACGTGTTGCAACGGCACCGGCTCCTGTTTCTTTGAGCGTAACGCTCCCTCTTCTTCGTGCGCAATGCACGTTTCTCGCCATCATTCCCGACTATATCGTTCCCGACATGCATGTCAGCCGCCAACGTATCTCTTGGCAGCCGTGGGACATATTGGCCAGGAGGACAGCGAAATCGGACTCAGCGTCGGGTCCATCGAGCGTGAGGCCAACGTTGGCCTTAAAACCGTGAGCACGCAAGAGTTTTGCTGGATGTGACACCGACAGGACAATCTGTCACTTGTCACCTCCTAAAGTAGGCTGGGTGACCGTCACTAGTAGTCCGGGAAACTCCCGTTAGTATTTATGTGAACACCTCTTTTATCTAAGTGACTTTTACCGTTCTGATATCGAAACCCTTAACTCAGGGTTCATTTCCAGTTATCCGATATAATTATTCACTCCGAACTATATATCCGACAGGTTTGGCCCCACTTACGTTTTATTTAGCCACTGCGACTCCGCTGAGATGATTGGCTAAAGCCGGACGCTTGGGATAGAGTGAGGCGCTCCGCGCGTGGGAGTGCCGGCGGTCGCGGGTATGGCCTAAGATTTTTGGGTTGATTTACGGTGAGCTGTGAGCCAAGAGGAATTTTCTACGGGATTTAACGTTGGGTTGGTTTACGCATCCTGGTTGGTTACCACACCGTTTCGTATTGGCCGTCATCTACCACACGACTTCTTGGGATTGCTGCTCTCTCACGGAATCCGTATCGGCGACCCATCGCATTTCTTGGCCGCCCGTTGCTGCCGCATTTTTTCCACGTCTTCTTGCCTCACTCCACCCCTATAGTCTTCTTCATCATGGTCGCTTCTACTAGGTCAACAGCTAGCATGGCGAATCGCCGCCGCACATTAAGCACGATTTTTGATTCCGTTGCTGCCAGGCATGCCAACACACCCGCGACTCCGCCAGCGGCGCAGCCACCCGCTAATTCGGCGGGGGCTACATTTTTGGCATCGGTGCGCACGTTACAGCGAGAGCACTTCGACATGAAGGTGGCCAAGCACGTGCAGCGAAAATTGTTCGACGGCAAGGAAGGCCGATTTTCCGGTGCGGAGGCCCACGCGGTGGCCATCTTCACGAGGATGGTGACCGCACTGCAGGCGGCGTTCGTCACTGAGGACATCGGTTTCGCTCCGCTCTTCACGCTGGACGACGCTACTTTGGCCGTCCGCGTGGAGGCCAACAATTTATTATTCTCCACACTCGAGTTGCTGGTGGACCCCTCCGGTCGCCCGCGGCGGACTGGATGGACTCGTCACACGCCAGCTTACTTCCCGACAGACGGTAAGCGTGTTCTGCTCGAGTTCGCCCGTCGGATGATCCCGGTTGGTGACCCCTTCCAGGGGCAGGCAGACATGTTCGCCGTCCGCATCCCTGCGGGCATGGACCCTCATGGACCGATCGAGGATTTCAACGCCGCGCTCAAAGCTGCGAGAACGAGGGCGACGCTCATGGACGAAGACGTGAACTCTCTTTTCATTCGAGCCCTCGACACCACCTTCTACCAACCGGTGGTGTCCCGCTTGCTCCTTCACGACCAACGAGCAGCCCACGACCTCCTCACCATTCAGCAATGGGTTCGTGAGTGCTACGGCGAGCACGTGCGGGCGGGCACCGCCACCGCGTCCGCGCACCGGTACTCCCACGGCACACATTTCATGGAGAAGAGCAGCGGAAGCGCCTTTTTTGTGTCGCGAGGTGTATTTTTTTTGTCGTGTCGCAAACAGATCCGATTATACTCAACATTATACACCGACGGTTCGCAGCTTTTTCAAAAAAAAGCTGCAAGGCCCTGCGTTTCCCTTATAGGAGCGAAACAGGTTTTCCTGGAAAAAGTGACATCGACGCACACGATACTACCAGAACTGTCCACCTTTGGGGCCCTTTTTTACGGAAACAGTGTGATTTCCCTGTCAGATCGGGAGTAACCGCCCATATATAATTATATTGCAGTCCACACCGGGCACCTTAAGATGGCAAGCAGGAGAGTTATACAAATCGGTGGAGCATTGCCGCCAATCAGAGACGCATAGAATATTCCTGGGCGTAGTATCGAATTATGGATATTCATGCAGAAGTGATCAGCGAGACAGATTTCAGATGGCGTATAAAAGATATTTCCGACCGATCGCCAATCAGAGGAGCCATGAGATTAGATAAACTCCATGAATATGGGTCACACGCGAAATACCATAAGCTGACTGTGCACGTACAAGGAGCACGTTTTTTTTGTATAATTATAGAAGGCGCACGTGCTACAGATTTCAGGGTGGCTTACATGAGATGTTTTGGACTGATCGCCCATAACCGCCAATAAGAAGTGCGAGCGCCTGAGATAGGCACCATGAATATGGGACGACAAGGGAAAGGGATCACACGACAAAAACGAGATGGTTTTGCAGACGATGGATAAGCCAATCAGCGACGCGATCAGTTTCGATTTATATATTGGTAAATTAAAAAACTGCACCACAAAAAGCCCTTAAGTGTGATACAAGTGCGACAAATGCGATGCGACTGGTTCCAGACTTTCGCAACATGCTGACATGGCATGGGTTTGCGACACGACAAAAAAAATTCACCTGGCAGACATGCTGACATGGCATGGGGTTGCGACGAAGATTACAGTGTCACAGTTGAATGCCATACAGTACCCGAAACCATACTGTACCGTCCCCTACTGCTACTGTCCCATTTTACACCTGTCGAGAACAGGTGTAAAATGGGACAGAAGGGGAACAATGGAATCCCACTCGACTGTGTGACTACATGACATGGCAACGCATGTCATGTCATGGCGAAATCGGTTCACCGGTGAGACCCACGCGGGCCGCGGCTGGCTGATTTCACATATGAGATATCTCGATGTTGAGTCTCACATTCATTCTTGACCCTTTCGTTTAGCGGCGCACCTCACAATGTTTTTTGCTGTGCCCTGCTTTGTACTGCTGCATGTATTTTTTCCCTTCATACTAACTAATTTCCGGTATATCCTAACATCCTTGCAGAGTTGTGTTTCATTGTTCTACAGGTCGCGTTCGTTTTTGCTATATGTGTGACGCCCCCAGCAACATTCGGGTATTGCTGGCGGCATTCTTGTAGGCCGGCTGACGGGCTGTGCCGCTGCCCGTCGTTTTGATGTTGTCGCAAGCATTCACTGACTGATATTTTGCAGGAATTTACTTTTGGTTTTCGAGCTTCTGTTTTGTATTCGTTCTGTTTCTCCTGTGGTGAGTCTATTTTTCGAGGGCGATGTCTGCACAGTTTGTGCAGCGTGGGTTCGAGCCCCTCCTCTCTCACTGACTTTTCCCTCCGTAATTTTGCAGGATACTTTTCACGTTTTCCTGTTTCGCCGCACTCCTGCACGTTTGTTTCGCATTCCTGAACGCCTGTTTCGCATTCCTGAACGCCTGTTTCGCATGTGTGCTGTTGGTCGTTGCGTGTACGTTTGTTTTTGTTATTCATTTTATTTCTGACCTGTTTGCGATTACCGTGTGCAGGTATTTCAAATATCTCATGCTCGTTGGCGAGACGCATGTTACGGTGAGGAAATTGTGAAGAGTGTTGAATTATTTTGCTTATTGGCTTCCAATGCGTATTTGCCTGCGTGTTTTTGTGATGATTGCAATATTTTTTCACTTCGTTCTGACGTTTTCGCATTCGCTGTGTGCAGGTAATTCAGGTTTACCTTTATCGCTGGCGAATTGCATGTTGCTGTATCCAGCAACCTGCTTAACCTTTAGATTTTAGAACTTAGAAGTCAATCTTTTATAGGATTTGTTTTGTTTGTACCTGACTTAATAACAGTATGCACTGCACATTTATTGTTAAGATGTATAAGCATAGTTATGTAATTAAAGTAGAGTAGAAAATGCATGCTGTGCTAACGTGAGCACATTTCCCTGCCAATTGTTAGTTAATTTGCATATGCTAGCTTGTCAAATTGTTTCTTTTCTTCCGTAAACTGTGATATGGTATACTCCATAATCTTTTGTATAAGTTTTGTAGATTCGGTTCAAAAATATAGTCTTCTTTGTGTCGCTGCGACAATAATCAGCCCCGGACTCACTGTTTGTCGCACTGCGACAATAATGAGTCCCGTACTCACTTTTGTCGTCCCAGAATATCATTGATATGTCGCATGGTGCGACAAAAATAAAAGATCATGCGACACAAGTGAAGTGCTACCGAAGAGCAGCGATGATTTGACCACGGCGGGTGAGATCGCGGACTTACGGACGATGGTGCTCGACTTGAAACGGCAGTTGACCGACTTCCTCGTCGCCGCCGGGTCCGAGCCGTCCCCGCGGGGGTTCACACCTCGCGCGGACAAGCCGGACCGCCGTGTCAAGACCCGCTTTGCGGCCTCGCCCCTCCCCAAAGGGGGGAATTGGTCTCAATCCATCTCGAGAAAGGTGGCCTTCCACCGAGACACCGGTGCGACCATCCCGTACTGTCAGAATCAGGTGTGCGCTAAGGGGAAAGCGCGGCATTGGCATCGGGACTGCCCGAACGGGGGCAGGACCGGACTCTCGGCCTACGCCTTCGCCGAGGAGGCCGAGAACTCCGTGCTGGCTGCGAAGTTTCAGCACGCCATCGACCGCGGCGATCCCGTGGAGTTTGACGCCCTCTGCATGCTTGCGGGCGGGAAGCCGGAGGTCTTCACCGATCTTTCCGCATGCTCGTTCTGCGAGGTGGACGGTGAGGTCCTTGTGCCCGCCGTCGCCGAGTTCTCCGAGATGGCACGCACGGCTGGGGCTTCGCCGTTCAACATCAACACCTTCACTGCCGACTTGCCGGTGGTGTCGGCGCCGACCGCACCCTCTCCGCCCGCGTCGGTTGGGTCCGAGGAGGATTGGACCGGTCCGCCAAACCCCTTCTGCCCTCCCGTCACCCGCACGTTTGCCGATTTCATTGAGAGCACGGGAGTTGCATTGGGGGCGCCCGACGGGCCGGCCGCGAGCATGGGATTGCTCTCCGTGGTCGGGGCGCCGGAGCGCGTGATGGCCGACGCGCCCGCGGACTACACCACGGACGACGATGACGACGAGGACGCCTCGATGGCGCCACCACGGCCACGGTACGGCTGTGGGAACGCCGTTCCGGGCTTTGGGCGATCTCTTCTCACTCCCTCATTAATGTGTGCGCTGTTTGTTATTTGTGCCATCGCCGCGCCGCACACCGTTGCCGATGTCGGTGGTGCCGGTGAGCGTGCATGCACGGCTCCGCCGGTCGGTGGTGCTGCGTGGGCTGCCTCGGCGGTCCCGGCTACGGGGGCTTCACCAGCTGAGGTGGTTCGTGACGATCTTGGCGACGCGGTGGGTGGTGCTAGCACGGCCGCCATTCCGCCGCATCGACAGACGCGGTATCGGGAGCTACGGCAGGGATTCCACACTCTCCGCAACGTACCACTTCCGCCGTGGCTGTATGAACCCGACCCTGATTACATTCCGCCGTCGCCGCCTTACCCGCCGCCACCGTACTCGTCCGGTGACGAGCAGGGAAGATATCTTCCTGGGATTGGCCGGCCCGGGGCCGTGTCACGGAGGCCCGGGCCGAAGGCGGGCCGAAGGAAAAGTTGCGGATGGGCCGAGTCGCATTGAGGGGAAAATCGATAAATTTCCAAAATTTTATCGATTTTGACAAATTGCCATACTTAAAATTAAAATTTTGCGCCTGCGGCGGGCAATTTTGGGTTCGGGCCGAGACGGGCCGAAATGTGGCCGAAGTAAATTCCCAATGCGGGCCGAGTCACCTCCGCGGAAGATATCTACCCTGGTGACGAGGAGCCGAGCTCTGGTTCTCAGGCGGCTGTAATCGAGGATTCATCAATTTCTTCTACGAATGATTTACCACCGGCCCCGGGGGCCGGCAACTGCTTCACCCTTACGCTGCTCCGGGCTGGATCCCGCGCCCCGCAGGACCCGAGTGGCTGAGATTGGTCACACCGTGCCTGCCTGGAGATTGGCTGATGCTTAGCTTTCTAGATGTGCAGAAGAGCTCTCTACAAATTGAGCTATGTTTAGGGTTTTAGCAGTTAACACAGTGTCTGTCAACCTTGCTGTGACCTGGGACCGCCCTGACCAAGAGTACATGCCCCCAGGTGTGCTACAGTTTCCTCCTGAAGTTGAGTAGGGAGTTTGTTTGCTTCGTTTCACTGCTAGCTCCGGTCACCACCCTAGGTGGTGTGCTGGATGTGACACACCGACAGGACAATCTGTCACTTGTCACCTCCTAAAGTAGGCTGGGTGACCGTCACTAGTAGTCCGGGAAACTCCCGTTAGTATTTATGTGAACACCTCTTTTATCTAAGTGACTTTTACCGTTCTGATATCGAAACCCTTAACTCAGGGTTCATTTCCAGTTATCCGATATATTCACTCCGAACTATATATCCGACAGGTTTACTTATTGAAATGCGCACAGATGAAGTTGAATACCCCACAATACGTAATGCTCAGATTTACAAGTAGAAAATAATGTTCTATTACAAGGTGTTACAACCAAGAATATTCTAGAATTATTCACCAGCATCGATCACTACACGATTGAGCGTCAACCCTTGTGCTTTGTGAATGGTCACAGCCCAAGCCAACATTAATGGGAATTGTTGTCGCTCATGCATGGCACCGCCATCATAAATCTGAGAAACCTTCCAGCCGATGGCGACGACGGCATACTTATCCATGTCGACACCTTCTACACGCTCCAAGAAAGAAGGCCCCGAGTACCCATCTTGAGACAAAGTCCGTTTCTTCACCAATAAAAGCACCGCCACCGCAAGCCCTTGAGCGTTGCAGATGATATCATGAACCAATCCCACAGTGCCCTTGACCAAATTATGAGCGATGCAAAGGTTCCAGGTGATCATCATACGCGCGCCGATACACATGGGGAGATCGTGGGGAAGCCGCATATCCTCCTCATCCGCTTCCTCCGCAACCTTGCTATTGTTGAGGCTTTGAATGTTAATGAATAATTGAATATTATTGATATATCGTTTGTAAGCATAGGCGTAATATTCCGTAGAAGAATACATTTGCAGTAAAATATGCAGCGCGGCAATCAACGATTCCGCCAACGAATTCGTATGCAATAATAATAGTAAATAGCTTAAAAACAATTAATTCTGCTATGATCACAGTGTACATAATACATACAAGTCCGGATAATTTACACGCAAATCAATCAACTAATCTAAAAAAAGCTACCAACACTACACGCGTACCTCGCACCAACTCCCTTGCAGTGTGTTCAACATTCTGAGAAAATAATGTGATTGAACCACTTGCAAGCTTTTTGAAGCTATACACCTTGCTTTCGTGATCCTTTCCCAAAACTGAGACGAAACCCGTGCAATGACAGTCATCCCTAAGCGTGATACATACTGAATATTCTCCGCCCGTATCCAGGTGCATGTCCAGTTTAGGGAAATAAGTTTTGCTTGCAACAAACTTATTTATGAAGATCTCCTCGAAGTCGATGGAAATATCTTCCGGGATAGCCGCATGCAAAGCGCTGAATGGATTCGGCGCATCCTGATTTGCATGCAGACTGATCCACCTTGGCCAGTGCATCCATTTTCTCACACGCTTGGCCCAAAAGGTCGATACATACTCGGCGCACGACATCAATCAACTGTGAGCGATACAAAGATGGCAACTCTTCACTGACCACGTTGTTGGATTTGCTAAACATAGTGTGGCATCCCACCCCATACGTGGGCGCCTCCTCTTCCTCAAGCATCGGAATATTCACATATTCCACCCGTTCACTCACCGCACGTAAAAAGGCTAATGCAGCCTTGGCACCACCTTTGTCTTTCTTGCTATTGAACTCTGCCTTGACGAAAAGTTGTGTGGTCTTCGATGATCTCAGCCCGCGCCTTAACCCAACATTGGGAGGCACCATGCAATCCATGGCTGAGATCTCAACCGGTGAATCAAACAAGCCAACGTTTTTCGCTGTGCTAGGACAACATACTGTGCCATGCGCGGATGACTCAGCGGTGTCATACATGCTAGCAGTGCCATACGCGCCTTACGATATTAGCGCCCGAGACCCCTGTTGAGGAAGAGACCCCCCTTAGTGGGAGTACACAGTACTAGTGTACGGTGTAATAAGGTGTCATAGTGAAGCACTGACACCTCATACTGCATGATACTGTAGTAGAAGCATATGATAGGTTAATGAGACTTGGCCATGCTGACTAGGATTAACTCAGGGAGTTGAGTGAATAAGTAATGGCCAAGGCCAAACTAAGAAACAGTTGAGTTTCCAAGAGTAAATACAGCCGACATGGCAAAAGATGTAATCCTAATTCTTATATGCAAGTAATATGCATTGAGTCTGGACATAGATCCTAAGAACCAGCATAGTTTGGTTAGCATTAAATAAGATATAGAGCATAATATAGAACCTTGCACTATAACTTATCCACAAGTAGTTTCACAGTGACTGTTAAGTAGAGGGTTTAGTACTGCCTCCTACAAAATGGTATCAGTGTGCTACGCACCACCACCACCACCACCGCTTCCACAAAAAATTTTTACTTTCGAGTTATGACTTTTCCAACGACTTTATACCGTGACTTCGGCTTCAATGTTATTTGAAATCTGCCAGTGTGTGTTACGCCTTCCCTGACGCGACTTCAGTTACGGCTTTTATTGGCTCGCGGACTGTGACACCCACGTAAATTATCTTTTATTTGCTTACAAAAGCGAATTTCCTCTTCAACGCGTTGTGCAATTGTAGTTCGTACTGGATTCTAGAAATCGGGCGCTTTTAGGGCCTAAAAGTGCCCACCTCAGTGCTCTAGCGTCCTGCCAAGGGTGCAGTGCTTTCGAGCTCGTGTGTCGCCATGGTGCTTGAGCCGGCGCGAGTTGCCTTAGAATTGTCAATTGATACGAGGTCTTCTTTGGCGCGTTGATCTGGAGTTTTGGAATTTTGGGCTACTGTGCGAGGCCTCCTACTGTGGCACAGTGTGCCACAAATGCGGTAATGGAACCTGGTAGTTCGTCGTGTATATCGCGAGGCAGAGGAAGCGACTTCCAACTCCCATGTTACTTTTACGAATGCGGACGAATTCCAGCTCGACGTGCTGTTTGGCAATGATTAATTTTCGACTTAGCGAACGCCAGTGAGGCACACCTGCCTACTTTGAAACTTTGATGTCGTTGCGTTGGCAATTTTGCGAACGTTTTGCGCCTGCGACTCGTGGATTTACCGTACAAATTGTGTCGAGAATTCTTATTTTTACTTGGATCCTGGTTTGAGATTGTTTGGAATTCTACCTCTAGCGCTTGGCTTCGTATTTCCGCCAGAACGACTGCACGACTTCGAGTTTGTCTTACTCGCTGGCAGCTATGCGCCGCTAAATCTTTTTGAGATCTGTGCCTGGTTTTTGAAAGTGTTCGATGTAGTCTTCGCCTCTATGTGCTTGGCGATTGAATGGGTTTGCGACGTTCTTCTTTCGTGCTTCTGGCTATCTTGCGTGATGCAGCTTTGAGATTGCAGTTTCGTGGCTGCGAGCGTGGGCGACCTCGATTGTCCTTGCGACTATGCGGGATGGGGCAAGTTTATGGCGGGGAATCTGAAGATTTGCTCCGACTTTGCGAGGAATTCCTGATTTTGTTGCAATTCGACGCTCCAGCGTTCTTATTAGTGGCTAACCCTAGGTGTTGTCGCGCTGTAGCGTTGCTTTGGCTTCCGTGAGCCGGTCGTTGGCCAATTTTGCTCAATTTGTTTTCGTCTTAAATCTTCGAGTTCGCTGGAAAGCTTTTGCTGAAATTTGGTCGCGGCATTTGGTTATCGGCTGTTGGGCCTGGCTTCTGCGTCTTCTCTCTCATACTTTTATCACTTGCGGCGGAAGCTAGCGGATCTTCCTCGGTTGATTTGTGTGTTTCTCCACCTACGTTTGGCGCTCCTGGGTTGGCGGGATTGCACTTGCAGCTTGAGCTTATGGCTCTTCGCTTGTGCTCGCTTGGCAGCTTCGGCGACATGGCGCTTCAAGATCCTGGCATGACAGCGGGGGGGGAGGAGCTGCGAGATACAGTGCTGGATGCCAGGAATAGGTCTTTTGTGTTTGCGCGAGACGTCCACGAGGCGCAGCACAGTGCACCACAGGCGGCGGTGCGGCTCGGTGCGTCCGCGGCGGCGCTGCATAGTGCGCCACCAGCGGCGGCGCGGCACTTCGCGCTTCCAGCGGCGGCGCGTCACAGTGCGCCACCAGCGGCGGCGCGGCACTACTATGGCCAAGGCCAAGCACTGGTAGTCAACTCGCGATCTCCAACAACACAGTGGGAAGCAGAGCCGGAGGCGGCACGCGGCTTGCGGCATCCCACGCATGGCTCACGACAGCGGGTATGGCTAGCGCGCGGTGCAGAGCTTGCGGCGAGTGGGTCGTTAAGGCAAGCCCCACCAGCTACTGCCGCGGGGCCGGCGGCGGATAGCTCGCGACACCGACAACGAGAGCAGTTGTCACATAACGCACAGTTAGCAACACGCATCCCACGCGTGGCCATGCCCCTCGCGCTCAGCACGCGGTGCCCAGCGCTCCGCGTGGATTTGCAAGCCTCGACGCTCTGCAAAGACGCGCAGGCACCCAAGGCCGACCACGACATAGCATGGACCTATCAGGACCTCCTGTATGCAGACGGTAGTTGGTGCCCCCCAGAGCCGCAGAAGCACGATGCCCAGCGACCGGCGCATGACGCACTGCTGCTTGCCCCACCAATGCATGGTGTGGAGCGGGCAGCGTGGGGCATGACTTGGACTTACGAGGACCTCCTCTATGCGGGCGGTAGTTGGTGCCCCCGGAGCCACCAAAGCGCGATGGGCAGCGATTGGTGCGTAGCGCGTCGCTGCCAGTCCCACCAGCGCAGGGTTCGGAACAGGCGGCACTCGACGAGCCGCAACTGGCGTGTAGCGTACAGCTTCCAGCGTCATCAGCATACAGTGCAGAGCGGAGCATGACTAAGACGCCGTCCAGAGAATGTGCGCGGCTGCCACCCCCCAGAGAGCACGCGCGAATGCCACACACCGGCACAGCGAAGGCGCCGCCCACAGAGTGCGCGCGGCTGCCACACAGTGGTACCACCGACGTAAAGCTTGGGCAGCACGCGCGACAGACACCCGAGACTCAGCCACTGGAGCGCATACGGCCACCTAGTGGCGTCGCTGGGGAGCAGGAAGCGCACCCTTCTCGGCGGCGCGCCAAGAAGCGGAGGCATATGCAGCGATCGCGGGAGGCGAGTAGGAAGCGTGGTGCCCGGGGCATGCGAGGCTCAGCACCTACGAGGCGAGGTAATCGTGGGGGTTCACGTAGCATCCGAGGCGGGAGATCAGGAGGTCGCATCGTGGTGTTCAAGCCCTACGAGGGGGCATGCGAGGCATATCGAGTGGGCATCACGAGTGCCCACGCCCTTCCCTTGGATCCGAAAGAAAGCGTCCAGGTGTGGACCGCTTTTCTTTGGGGGGGGGAAGAGAGCGCGCCGCGGGTGGCACACGATGACCACCGCGAGCGCGCCGAGCGTACCGCCACGAGGCAGCCGGATAGATGGCCGCTGTCTCGGGCCGCGCGACGCGCAGCTGCCCCACCAGGCACGCCATACTCATGGTGCCTAGGGGTGGCGCGCAGCGTGTGCACGGCGACCGGGCGCCATCGAGGCTCTTCGGAGAGGAGATGAGCGGGCCTGGGAGCGTCACACTGCACACGCGTGCCCCGGCGACGAGCGCGGAGCGCAGCACCCACGTGAGGGTCGCTGCTGAGGCCTGTGTGGCCGACGCTCCGGGCGAGATGGCGCCCGGCGATGGGACGCCTCGCCACACGCAGACAAGGGGCGCCGCCCTTGTGCTCGTGTCGCTACAGGGTGAGCACGAGAGGTGCTCGCCTGCGCCCTTCCCCACGGCGCCATGAGAAAGCGTCCAGGCGTGGACCGCTTTTCTTTTGGGGGGGAAGAGAGCGCGCCGCGGGTGGCACACGATGACCACCGCGAGCGCGCCGAGCGTACCGCCACGAGGCAGCCGGAGAGATGGCCGCTGTCTCGGGCCACGTGACGCGCAGCTGCCCCACCCGGCACGCCATACTCGTGGTGCCTAGGGGTGGCGCGCAGCGTGTGCACGGCGACCGGGCGCCATCGAGGCTCTTCGGAGAGGAGATGAGCGCGCCTGGGAGCGTCACACCGCACACGCGTGCTCCGGCGACGAGCGCGGAGCGCAGCACCCACGTGAGGGTCGCTGCTGGGGCCTGTGTGGCCGACGCTCCGGGCGAGATGGCGCCCAGCGATGGGACGCCTCGCCACACGCAGACAAGGGGCGCCGCCCTTGTGCTCGTGTCGCTACAGGGTGAGCACGAGAGGTGCTCGCCCGCGCCCTTCCCACGGCGCCAGGAGAAAGCGTCCAGGCGTGGACCGCTTTTCTTTTGGGGGGGAAGAGAGCGCGCCGCGGGTGGCATACGATGACCACCGCGAGCGCGCCGAGCGTACCGCCACGAGGCAGCCGGATAGATGGCCGCTGTCTCGGGCCGCGTGGCGCGCAGCTGCCCCACCAGGCACGCCATACTCATGGTGCCTAGGGGTGGCGCGCAGCGTGTGCACGGCGACCGGGCGCCATCGAGGCTCTTCGGAGAGGAGATGAGCGCGCCTGGGAGCGTCACACCACACACGCGTGCCCCGGCGACGAGCGCGGAGCGCAGCCCCCACGTGAGGGTCGCTGCTGAGGCGTGTGTGGCCGACGCTCCGGGCGAGATGGCGCCCAGCGATGGAACGCCTCGCCACACGCAGACAAGGGGCGCCGCCCTTGTGCTCGTGTCGCTACAGGGTGAGCACGAGAGGTGCTCGCCCGCGCCCTTCCCCACGGCGCCAGGAGAAAGCGTCCAGGCGTGGACCGCTTTTCTTTTGGGGGAAGAGAGCGCGCCGCGGGTGGCACACGATGACCACCGCGAGCGCGCCGAGCGCACCGCCACGAGGCAGCCGGATAGATGGCCGCTGTCTCGGGCCGCGTGACGCGTAGCTGCCCCACCCGGCACGCCATACTCATGGTGCCTAGGGGTGGCGCGCAGCGTGTGCACGGCGACCGGGCGCCATCGAGGCTCTTCGGAGAGGAGATGAGCGGGCCTGGGAGCGTCACACCACACACGCGTGCCCCGGCGACGCGCGCGGAGCGCAGCACCCACGTGAGGGTCGCTGCTGAGGCCTGTGTGGCCGACGCTCCGGGCGAGATGGCGCCCAGCGATGGGACGCTTCGCCACACGCAGACAAGGGGCGCCGCCCTTGTGCTCGT
>LGRX02003532.1:0-43065 GCA_001247695.2 Cymbomonas tetramitiformis
CCTCTCGTGTCGATGGGACACTTGTCACCTTGCCACATTCCTCTCGTGTCGATGGGACACTTGTCACCTTGCCACAGCCCTCCCGTTCCGGTCTGTCTCTTTGTCACAGCCCTCCTGTGTCGCTTTGTCCCTTTCTTACATCCCCCCCCCTGTCGGTATGTAACTTAGCAACGTTGTGATGAGAGGCTCGGGTGCGGATCCCTCTCGGGTCTGCTGGCCAGTTTGACGGGAGTGATATCCCGAGTCGCCCGGGTCACTTTGCCAGACCCCGCCCACATCGGCTGGTCACTGCACCAGATGAGCACGGATTGCCCGATCAACCTGCCAGAACCCTACCAGGTCGGCAAGCCCCTGTGTCACGCCCTTCTGTGCCAGTCGCTCACTTCGACGACACCCTCCCATTTCGGCCGATCATTTTGGTAGAACCCTTCGGTGTTGGGCGGCCATGTTTATGGGACCTGCCCATGTCACCCAGCCACTTCGCCATAGCCCTCCCGTGTCGGCCAGCAATTTGCTTGGGAATTTTCACGCGATGACACAGGTTGTCGCCGTTGTTATTGTCGGCTGTGCCTCCCCCGCGGGGCATCTCGCCCGTCCATCTTGGCTGCGACTCGCAGGGCATGGAAAGGCTACAGGGGATGGTAGAGCACCTCCGATATGCGGCCCTTCGCGCAATTAAAGGCCTCGGAGCTGCCGCTATTCACGCGGCTCATCAGATTCAGATTGTCACTAAACGCCGCTCCGGTATCAAGCACCACATATGTCCACACGTCCGTCGGGAGACTCGCCCAGGTGATGTTCGCCGGCATCGCATTTATGTGCAGCGCACTCCACGCCGTGCCTATCAAACTGCAAGCCGAGCCCCGAAGTGAGCAGACCGAGCTTGGGCGGCGGGTCAGGTGAGTGCAGCATTCATAGGCCGTGATAGGCGGAGAGCAACAATTGAATACGCTGTCAGTAATATGACGAGGTAAAGCGAACTTGCTTAAAATCTTGAATCAGGATTTAAGCTGAAGGCCTGCCTTGGCGACCTCGGCGCGTGAAGAATGAGTGACACAATGCCTCTGGGAACCTCGCGCCCATGCAACATACCAGGGGCCCTCAACAGCTACTCAAGACCTCTGGGCTAGGCGCGTGCACGGCGAGATTTCGTGGAGAAGGAAAGCTCGCCATGCAGGCAACGTGCTTGGGAAAGCGTTTATATGCAGAGTGGCTAAGAACGCCTCTCACGTGTTCGATAAGTAGTGTTGTGCGGAGCCGTATCGCGCGTCCACTAAGTAATGCTGCGAGGTTGGCTGAGCACTGGAGAGAAACAGCCATATCGCCACTGTGCGAATATTGGAAACGGTCGGCAGCAACAAATAGTCGTCCGTGCCGTCGAAATCTATGCCATATACCGCAGCGGGTGGAGGAGGCGAGGGTGGTGGAGAGGGCGCAGGTGGAAGAGGGGGTGATGGAGAGGGGTGGAGGCCCAGGAGGAGGTTGAGGGGGTGGGCGATGGGGGCGGATGAGGTGGCGGCGGTGAGGGTGGGGGTAAGAGATCCGCGTACCTGTGGAAGGATTTATACTTTCCTAATTATCCTCGCATGCAGGCTGTCTAATTCATGCAGCAGCGTCGAGCGCTCAAATGAAAAGCAAAACTCAGCATGGAGTCATACCATGGAGGAGGCGATTTGACGGTTTCCAGCAGCGCTCTGTGACTAGTCAACCTTGTCGACCCTCCAGGAGCATATCCCAACAAAATTAAGAAGGCGAACCACTTCGAAATAGAGCTGATATTTCGCTGCATGTGGAAAGTTGGCCCTTGGTGAGGCTAAATAGTATGAAATCGCCTTTCTGACTTTCTGGGCTCAAACCGTATTGACTGGGTCTTAAGGAATATCTCGGATGAGCGCAGCGTATCGGTTTGGCTAACGAGACCGCCACTTTATGTGTCAAGGTTGAGGTTCCGACCGAGGGTGGGGGCGTGACTGCGCAAGCGATTTACTGGGCACTTCCCTGTGTTTAACGGCATATCACGACGATTTGCACTTCTGCATATACGTAACACGTGCTTATGTACGTCGAACGTCGTCTTATATTCTACGGGTACCATATCTCATGAACCTCTATCCTGTCTGCAGTGCACATCCCCCGCGTGGCTCTCGATATTTGCGGAGCGCAACATCGGGTCAAAAGAAGCGACGCCAATTCGCAGCGTTGAAATCTGGAGCGACTTTCACATCAAAACGTCGACACTGCTAGAAAATACGGTAACAACAATTCTCATTATTGTTACTTATATGTTATACTAAATGTCTCGACGAGACTAAGATTAGAGCTCTGAACTCTGCACCTCTACGATTTCGTGTTCCCATCCATAGCAGATGTCCGACGCAAGTTCCAGACAAGAGCCATCAGATCGTCAAACCGGAAACGTGAAATGAAATTGAAATACAAATAGGAACGCTTCTAGCTACAAGCACGGGTGCTCCACGGAAAATAAGGATCCCCGAAAATTCAAAATAAGAATTTTATAGGATGTTCGGGCCGTCGGATGGTCCTTAAGGGTAGGGTGCCGTGGTCTCACGAATTAAAAAGTATCGATCACAACTTCCATAGTTATCATGGAGACAGAGACTTTGACCCCCCACACTGGGGGGTGCCTCTGCCCTCTCTGTCACCCCTCAATCTGAGGTTCCAGGTCAGCCTGCTTCCCGTGAGCTGAGACAATAATGAGAAGTTCAAGGTTTAACCTCTTAGCCGGTAACGCTATTTCCGGCCAACGGAAAATGCATGTTTTGTGTGGGAAGCGGGTGTGGTGCTCACATACATAAGCATGCCACGGTGATTATATATGTTTTCGACACCTATCGCAACTACAAATTGAGCTATTGTATGAACATCTATGGCATATATATCGTGAGATATACCGATTATAATAATAATAATAATAAAACATTTACGTCGATGAGTAAGGCAATGCCTTCGGAACGATCTACTCGAGTCTGTTCCCCTCATACATGACAGTCTGCAAGGCAGGAAGCATTCCACAGAGCATGGAAGCATGGGTGACAAGGCACTAATTAAGCGTGTCTGCCACCAGCGTCGGAAAAAACATCAGAGGGCCGCGGAGCTGATGCACGATGGTGATGGAAGCGGAGTGGGCGGTGGTGGTGATGAAGTGAGAAAAGCCCACGGGTGCTCCGGCCCCTGGGCCAGTGGTAACCCCGCAGAGCCGGAGCCCTACGGGGCCCTAGCCCCATGGGGGCTGGGGGAAGGGTGGGGGTTTACATAGTTGCCTAGCATTTCCCCTGCGGCCTTTACCACCTCATTTTCTTTC
Organism: Cymbomonas tetramitiformis; assembly: GCA_001247695.2. Taxonomy (NCBI): domain Eukaryota; kingdom Viridiplantae; phylum Chlorophyta; class Pyramimonadophyceae; order Pyramimonadales; family Pyramimonadaceae; genus Cymbomonas; species Cymbomonas tetramitiformis. The sequence continues at coordinate 3,323 of LGRX02003532.1, forward strand.
CTATTTTTTGTGCATAGTTCTTGAATGCTGGGCGCTTCCTCTATGGTGCCACTCTCAGGTATGACTCCCGTTTCATGTAATATGGATCTTTCCCTCGCATGACGCCTACACATCCTAGACAATTTTTTCAAAAGTGTTTTCACCCCACGGTGTGGAACCCCGATCCCTTTCAAAACCTTGCCAAAACCCTCTGGTAAATACCCCATGATAGCAAGTTCCTCTGGCCACTCAACCGCATTAAGAAATGGGGTTCCTCCTGCATTCCCGTGCTCGCCATCCAGGTGTGCTCCAGGGTACTGGTCTCGTTGCTCCCCATTATTCCTGCCCCCAACCCACGGGCATAAACGGGGCGGCAACAGACAATCTCTCTCATTAAGGGCTTGCTCAATCATGTCCGGGTGCAGGCCCGTTTCTTTGAGTAGTTTAGGGGTAATCTTTTTATGCGGAACTACATTAAGGAACCATTGAAGCAGCTTATATTGCAGTTTATCATTGTCAAGTTTCTTACTAACGGGGCATCCCATGCTCTCACTATCCATGGACATTATGACTACATCTGAGTACTTATCTTTGTAACATCCCTCCCTTGGCATTGTGTAGGGTCCTTTGCCTGACCAGTAATCATGTGGGATGAACGGTATGGTCCCCCTTGGGGATTTGAAGATTAACTTAAAACCTTTTTCTGTCCACTTTTTGAGGTTCTTTGGAGATAGTGGCAGGATCCAAATTCCTTCGAATCCTTCTGAAGTCCTGGCCGCCTCTAAGCCTCGGGACAGTGTCTGCATAACAGCAAATGCTTCTCTAAGGACACCACCATCAAATGGTGGGTTTCCATAGACCTTTTTTTCCTTTTCCAGTGACACTATTGATATATGCATCTCTTGCAAGTCCATCCCATCCTATTTTTCCTTTGTGGCAAAAGGGTCTCAGCGCCTCTTTCATCGCTGCCGTGGGAATGCACCTTCTTGATTTGATTCCTGGGTGTGAATTTACGGGGTTACAGAAAAGTTCACATCCGTCCTTTCCTAAGCCTCTCTCATCTATGATGATGTCTAATAAATCTCTTCTTATTGCATAACAATTCTTCGGGTCGCCCGACTCAGTATTACACGCTATAAGCGCTGAGTGGATATCATTGGCCCGTTGTGTGTAATTACTGATCGATGTCTGGGGTGTATCAGTTGTCAGCCTGTGCCACTCAACTAACTTCCAGAATTCTTTCTTTTTGATGTACTGTAGGTCTTGGAAATTGTGACACCCATCGTTGTTTATGCCGGTGGGTGCAGCAGCTACTGCAACAGTACCTTTCCTGGTATTTGATAGTCTGTACATGCTAGCCTCTGGAAGGGCAGCAAGCGGTTTGGAGGCTGTTAGGTCCCTGTCTATTTCTGCTAGGGGGGAAAACTCAGCAGCTCTGGTGGTGCCACCCCTTGTGTTTCTGCCTTCTATTATCAATCTCGGGTCTCCTGCAGTGGCTTTTTTAATGGTCTCTTTTATTTCCTCCTGTTGGCTTTCTCTTAACTTGATACGGCTGTAGATACAAGCGCCGTGAATATATTATCAATATACAATGAAACACTGCAAAGTTGGACAGCAATGCAGGTGAACGGATGAGCGGGTTTGTGAGTGCAGTCTCTGAATCCAGAGCTGCTGAAGCACAACGCTTCCTCACTTAAGTACCTACGTCTCCCATCATCTTAGATGGTACCGCCATTGGGTTGTGAACCCGAGACGTAGGTTGAACGACCAGCATTGTGTAAACGACTAGTTCGTTCATGTTGCGCATGCATGTTCCGTGCATGCTAAAGCGAAAGATGGTTCTTGAAGAATCGACAAGATGTATCTTTGCTTTGTCATCTTCGAGTTCGGAGTACGAACTCTCGATGACAAGATCATTCAAGTATTTCCTTGAATAATTACAGATGATGTGACATATCATCTGGCGACCTGTACAGTCATCGTCGACCGTAATGACTACTGTCATAATAATGTATGACGCGACTCGACGTGTACAGTCGTGATCGATCGTACTGTCGACTGTCATATTAATATATGACACGATATGACATGACATGACATGACATGGTATGACATGTCTGACAGGTATGACACGTATGACATGTATGACACATATGTCATCGGTCATGACCCTGACAGATCTCCCCTCTTAAAAGAGTTGTGACCTCACAATAGGCATACCTTTGAATATGTCGATGATGTCTTTGTTGTTGTTGCTTCTTGCTGGTACCAGTCTTCTTACACCGATTTGAGGCGTCCCTCATGGTGTTTTTAGGTTATTGGGGGGAACTGAGTCCACTTTAGTCCCTCACCTTACAGTTCTTAGGATGTAGCCCACCTTTCTGGAAATCGTATCGTATTTCAGAGTGACGTTTCAAGGTTCAATGAAGAGCGTTTTCGCGATACAATCCTACGCTGGATTACTGATTGATCCACACGTTATCATGTATGTGCTAGACGATTCAAAGCATCCGAAGTCTACGTTACGCATTATTTGCGCTAGCCGTCGTCGCTTTGCGCGATCGATGATCCCACGATTTTATAATCGAACGATTCTCGGCCTGATATAGTGCACCCAACCCTTCCTCCCCTCCTGAAGCTACTATGGAGGTTCACAGGTAGCGATGGGGAGCCCGATTTTTGGGGCTTGTTTTAATGCAAACGGAGAAGGCCCTGCTTACGAGATATCGGAGGGTCTTTATAAGTCCACTTTAAATCCTCACCCGTCTGCCAAACTCCTTTTATGGTCCAGTACGCACGCTTTGACGAACATCTGTCGCGATGAGTGAGAATGGATTCGCCACGTACTAATGTGAAATTCGTTTTAGTTATGTGTGTCAAGCATAACTCAGGATCACAACTCCGTCCACCTCAGTTATCCGGTAGCGCGGATGACTGGCCAAGAATCCGATGACAAACCACGGTTTTGGCAAAGGTAGCATTTAGCAGTTTTTATTTATCCACAGATATGATATCTCGCATGTGTGCGTATCTGTGCAAGGGTATGATTTTGAACAAGGCTCACTACACCTTTAGCAAGGAAGGATCAATTCCTGCTCCTGTCATATCAATTTGATGCAGGGTAAAAAATGTTAGGGATATAACCCTGCAGTTCTCGGGGTGCAGCCCATTGCACCGAAGGTGCATCGCAGTCTTTGGGATGCAGCCCTGCAGTTCTTGGGATGCAGCCCTGCAGTTCTTGGGATGCAGCCCTGATATATATATGTGACCGATGGACGAAAACCTTTTGGGTACATGTTTCCATGGTCTGATTTTTATATGGTCGGCAATTTTTGGCAAAAAGTCATTGGCTATCAGCTTTTGACTTAGAAGCCACAATGTTATAGAAGCTGCGACCTATTGTAACCATATGCGGTAGTTATGCCTTCAGCATACGTAGACAATATGATTATGTGGAACTTATAATCCCACTTAAGTTGCATCATGATAATTTTTTCCAGGTGTGAACAAGTGTTCAGGATTTGATAAGGGGTTGAAGCCCCACAAGCCAAAGGTCACTGTCTCATAAGGCTCGCCTCAAGTGTGCGGCTTTGAGGATTAGTGTCCTGGCGAGGCACAGTCATGATGCTTCCTAGAAGTCCAATATGGAACTGGAAATGAGAATGCTCAAGATATCCGAAGACAGGAAGGCTTTTGGTTGGCCAGAATTACTGTCAAGATGCTTAACCTTGATGGAATGGCATTCGGATACAAACTGTGCAACCATGCATGCGATTTATGCATTGGTGTATGACTTTGATGAATTGTCTCTTGTCGTGAACCTGGAATGAATGACGGGCAAATAGCTAGAGTGGCGGATTTACTCACTCGGCTTTTCTGTTATGGAATTCGATGCCTGATGGCACAACTAGCAATCCTTTGCTCAGATGCTTTCCTTAAGACATTGGCAACAACTTGTGTGCCAGCTTCTCTAGATTTGGGGAGAAACCATGGATCAACAATTCATCAATCAAAACACATGTATCAAGGTTGATTCATCGAATCCTTCAACTCTTGAATTTCGACAATCAGCATCTCAGGCTGTTGACGTCAAAGTGATGGTCGTAAGCTTACAATATAGCTTATTCACCTTTGAAAAACCATCGTTCTCCAGTATCAGTGCCCTTCATATAATATGATAGAGCCGGAGAAATGTGCATCTATGATTTCTTCATAATGAACTTCATGTGTTAGTAAGTCAAATAAGACTTCATTTGATGTTTCAATCGGCATGATGTACCGTGTCATCAATTTTATGGCTGCTATACACAGATGCTGGAACTTTTGATAAGATCTTTAATTTTTCAAGCAAAATCACAATGATGTAAGGTGTGGCAGCTGTATGAAAATGAATGAATCTATACTCTTCCTCCCCCTCGCAAAAAGAGATGTATCAAACCAATCAGATGGTGATGGAGGATGTTATTCAATCATTATGTTATGTGAAAAATGATTTGATAGAGAATCAGACTGAGATTACTCATCGAATGCTTTAGAGGTAACAATGTCAATCTGAACATTGATTCTCTCTACGTCATATTGGCAATATGCCTGACGTTTTTGAATGTGGCAAATGCCAGATGATGTCAAATGCAGTCGTTGGGTTGCAGCCCACATACTTTGTCAGTTTAGGGTCAATATAGTGTACCCAATTTTAGACAATGGTTCTGGAAAATGATTGTTATGATGAACAAAGAAATAAGTGATGGTACCGAAGTTAACTTTGGTATCGAAGCTAATGGAGAGTCGATAAGAAGTGTCCGTAATGACAACAAATTACTACGAGTTATATTTTCGTAGTTGATGGATGGCTGACATGTCATTTCATTATGAATAGAACATGGCATTGCCTAGTGATATGTGTATATTCTTCAGCACATGATCACTTATCTCAATAGTGCCCATTTTATTTTTGGGCTAACACTATTCAGAGACTTGTTATGATAAAGAAGTATGAATGGTGAATGTGTCATTTCAATCCGATAGAATTGTGACTTGTTTTATGACTATAAAATTTCTGTTACTTTCCAGAATGAGGATGAACTGTGCTTGGAGACCGTATGCAGATTGCGGATTTTCCAAGACTTCGTGGCCTAATGGATGAGGCAACAAATTTCTAAACATTCCAGAATGAACTTTCAAAGAGTTTTCATTTCTTAATGAAGCATGCTTGTCTTATGTGCCAAAATGTTATGAAATTACAAATATGGTGTCAATCTATATGTGGATGGTTTATACCATTGTATGCTATTCCACAATAAGCAATGATGTCAGAGTGAAAACTTTGGACAATTGCAACTCAGTACAAACCCGAGTGCATTCAAATCCATTTGAATGTTCAGAATCTGAATCTAATGTACTTTTCTAGCTAGAGCTACCATTGACTATCCAACATCCACTGAGGACATTGTTTCTTATGTCTTTTGGCATCACGCTCAGCGTTTTTCTTATTCTGCAAGCGCCTCTTTGCTACTGCTACATCCGGAACGTTGTACCAGCTACGAAACTTGCTGGTAACTTCATCTTCTGAGCTTTCTTCATCCAAAAGCAAAACTGGCTTCAACATGTCTTGTTCTTTCATCGAGGACGAATCACACAGGGATGCAGCAGACCTGTAGCATGAGAAGAAAATAAATAGCAAGAAAGTCACTATGCAAAATCACCACTGAAGGAGATGACTTTCATCATAGGATGGTATATTGGTTGTTTCATATGACACATAGAAGATATGAATAATTCGTAGAGAATTTTGGGATAAACATCCTGGATTGGCTGTGCTTGATTGCTCTATGCCCAAGAATGACCGAAGAGATTGCTTGCCATTTTTCAGCCATATAGCGTAGAGGCTGCTTAACAGCGGTTGAGACCATAAGCTAAATAGTTATGCAGCTATGTCGGAGGCTGAATAGCCATAATTGCACAGACTCTGTCTTTTATGATGAATAGACCTCTGAGAAATGGTGTCTAAAAAATCAATTGACAACAACTCAACCTTTTGGTATGATGCAGAGCTGATGATCTTTGTTGCACTTCAATTGTTTAATGTGCACTAATGAAATGTCTCGTGATATATAATCTCACAGAATAGGCTTTGCTCAATGGCGATATGATCAGATATGTAATGATCAATGAAGACAAGATGGTTGGTATGGCTCATTCAGTAGGCATAATTACCTCAAAGAGATGCCAATACACGGATACATATCAAGACATAAGGGCAATAGGCTTATTGTATAGCCTTCAAGGTAGCTAGCATTTATGCTGCATTGGTCAGCTCAGTGGCTTTGACCTTTTTAGGTGTTGTACTCAGGCTGTAGCCTGCATATTGCATTGAGTACTCTTGACACCTTTAATGATACAATCAGATGATATGTATGAAATATCAAGAATGGTTGCCCTTTTTCAATGATCATCGGTGGCAGAGGCTATAGTGCTTGCACCGTGTCAGTATACAATTCTAGTCTGGATACATGCTAGACCAGATGTATACAAGGTCTAGGTCTTCAAAATCAAGCTCATATGTATGTCATGGCTGATGACCTTAGAAATGTTTGATACTTATATGTGTCAACTTCATGGAGTTCTGCATGGTTTGACTGTATATAGTCAGGCTTACCAAAGCAAAAACGATGATGCAACTTAATTGTTTTATTTTATTATTTGTCTTTATTATTTATTTGGTTTTTAGTTGTATTTTTAGCTTACCATCTTCCCCCCTCAAGGAAGTGTATTGCTAGGCGGTTGTCAAGCGCCGTTTAAATACAACAGAGGTCCGACCTCTATGTGATGACGTGATAGCTTACTATGAAGCTGGATAGCAGTTCTCGGGATGCAGCCCCTTGCACCGAAGGTGCATTGCAGTTCTTGGGATGCAGCCCGAATTCACGTCATCAGCGTGGGTCATATAGTGCCCATGCATGTGCTGTATAAAATACAACACTACCCTCCAGCAGCGAAGTGGTTTGCTATTACCATTATCGTATGCTGTGGGATGTCAATATATGATCAGAGAGCATGGATATATATATATATATGTACTATGTTTGTCAATATCGGAGAGACTATGTCTTCTTTAAAATCCTCATGACTATATATATAATGGTGGTATACTGCAAGGTACGGTATCGGTTGCGCTAATATTCTGATAAATCGATTTATCAGAATATTAGTATCAATCAATAACTTTTTTTTGAATATCAGAATATTGACTATTGATTGATATACGAAGTCGAAAAATCAGAATCGATCAATACCATGCCTAAATAAATCGGTATCAATTGATCGTTGGCGTTGATTAATCACAATCGATCGATTGCTACATTGAAATCGCAGTATCGATATCAGAATTGGGTATTGATAATCGATCTCCCATGACACCTAAAAACGAATTGTATTGGGTCAATTCACGGGTATGCTGACTTTTCCCCCCCTTAGGGGGGAGCAGTGGTGCACCCTTAGTTTCACCCCTCGCCTGGATGTCACCTGCAGTGCTGCCTGTGTCACAGTGTCAGGCTCCCGAAACACTTAGCCAGACATCATATTATTTTATCTGACTTTAGTATTCCAAGAGCCAGCACACCTGCATTTTCACAGTTACAAAACAGCATATATATAGTCATATATCTCCTGTTTGATCAGGTTATGGGCCCACCACGCTTCCACTGCGCATTATTGATCTCTCTGGTCCGCTTCGCTTTTTCGCGACTCTATCGACATCTTTTGGCAGCAACCGACATCAGCCGCACCGCGTGAGGGGACAATCCAACACTCCCTTATGGCTGCAATGAATTAGATATGTGAGAGAACTCTAGCTTGTCGTCGGGTGCCATAGATAAAGTGTGGCCTCCTGGTCTGCCTGTGTAATTTTGTATTGATATTATTTATAGTATTGATAATCAGCAACTTTAACAGTGATATCAATATTGATTGATAGCATAGTGTACTTAATCAAAATTGATTGATAGGGCCTTGGTAAAAATCAAAAATGATTGATTAGAATAGGTAATAAATCAGAATTGATTGATAGAGCAACCGGAAAATCAGAATTGATCAATAGTACTTGGCAATATATCAGAATTGATCGATAACCTCTAGACCAACCGATACCGTACCTTGGTATACTGATGTCAACACCTTCTCTCTGAGTGATTCATTGATTTCAGATGTGATGTCGTGGCAAAAAATATGTCCACGTCATTGGCACGAGTCATGTTGTGTCCATGCATACACGATCTTAGCGCAGGTCACAATACAGTGCCCGAGCATACGCGATTTTAGCGTAGGTCACATTGTGCCTCTGTTTATTACATCTGATAATATATGTTACTCATCTTTGTGAGTCTAGACAGCATTGTGCTGATTGCAATGCTTTCTCTGGTGACTTATATATCACAGATTATACCAATGTGGTGATCAGTCCAGTGCAATATTTTGTCACCGGAATGTACAGGGATTGTGAATGATTGCAATCCAGCCGGAGAATAATCTCAACAGCTTATTCTGTACTAATGAATTCATCGGAGTTATACTTATTTCGACGATTCAAAAACCCGCATGTCATTGTAGTGACGACATCTCATATGAATATATAGGGTTTTTATCAGAATGCTTTTATGTGATGTCAACATTTATGAACAATTCACTTGCATCTTAGGATCAAAGGAGTTACGCTTGGAAGGTCTTGCATGATGGTCACCAACAGTTATCAGCTGTTATTCAGGTGCCAAATTCTGCCTTCAGCACTGGGACTACATCAACCAGTCTTACAGCGATGCACTTGTCCTTCCCACTCTTATATACAGCTATAGTGCCAAAGTATATCTGGTGGGATATATATATATACATTATATAACTATCATCTTCTGATCCAGGAAATGCAATTAAGCATGGTATCAGGTTATATGTTATGTATATAGTTCAGCATTCCAAACTTACTCGAGAATGTAAATGCTGAGCAAGAGTCAACTTATAGTCATTGGGATATAGTTTCCCATCCAAGTTTACACTTTATTAGTGATAGTGGATTTAACGTTGTACAGATTTCAACGTTATTTATGGATGCAGTGATTTTATCAAAAGCAATCTATCAGAAATCACCAGATCGGAATATGAAAATGGATATGTATGAATCCTATCCACCTTCTTCCCCCCTTGAGGAAGTGTGAATACATAGGCAGTCAGTTGTTTATATACCTTATAGCTTATATTCATAGCTTGCAGTCCTTATAGAAAGCAGCTCATACAGTTTTAGGGTTGCAGCCCTACAGTCCTTGGGTTGTAGCCCTGCAGTTTTTGGGTTGTTGCCCACAGTATTATCATGTCTGTGATGATTTAGCATGATATAATAATGCCAAAAAACGAAGTTTTACGAAATAAAACTGGCATTTTAGAGCATATATAGTTACAGTGACCCTGTTACTCAATACAGTGTTTAGGGTGTTACTTGATATCAGTAACCCTAATACAGGTAGGAAATAAGCAGTATAACGTTTTTGCAAAGATTTTTAAGCAAAACTGCATTTAATACCCACATAAACGTAAAGTGTTTTTTAGGAGGTACGTTACACCCCTGTTACACACATTTAATTTTAGGGTTGTTACAGGGCGTTACACATGCTGCATAAATCAGGGATTGTCATTTGATATCTAAATATTCATTTTAGCAAAAAAAATCAATCCGAAATTTTCAAAATGTATTTCACGTATAGCATTTTGACCGATTTATTGCTACAGCCAATGGTGCACCCCTATATATTCAACACCTAGTATCTAGGGTGTTACATGAGATATGACATGTGTCATTATGATTTCCTGATACCTTAATAGGTATAAAATCATAATTTCACATAAAATGGGCACACATTTTTCGTTTTGAAATCATGCGTGGAGCATTTTCACCTATTTTACAGCTTTTTCAGCCGTATATATATATATATCATATCTGAGTGTGTGTGTGAGTTGTAAGCTAAACAAATGCTGCAACATTCTTCACTTTTGCACATGATATTTTTCATGGCACAATAGTGAATATCTCAAAAATTCAACATGTATGGTGAACATGAAATATGGGTTTTTCTGATTGAAACCCATGTAGGCAATTGCACTCTCTGGTGACATAAAGATAAATCAACTGCAAATGGAATCACAGTTGTGTCAGATCCTAAGATATATTTGAATGTACACAACGAGTATATCAAGTGATATCTTTGTGTTCAAATACATCTGGACACTGCTAGATATAATCTGAGCAGTATTTACACAACACCATGTTTGTGTGTGTATGTCCATAACCTTTGTCAGTTCATTTATGGTTGCTGATCTGAGTTGGTACATGCATGTGAGTGATCAGTTCTGCATCAACTGTCATAATGCAATGTAGATTTTGATGTTGCTCCAGCGATAGTGAATATGGCATGGGCAGTGCTCAGCAGTTACCAGCTGCATATTGAGCACTGATACTGCCTTCGGGTCTGGAGATATTCTCCATCCAGCCCTACAGCATGTTGTTTAATCCTGTTACCATTACTATCGCCATCGCTGACATCCAGCACGCACATGTGTTTACTGGATGTTATCTACATTATTGTATACATTGTTATTGGTATATTCACTCTGAGTCAGTGAATGTCAATGTATAATGGATGCTAGTGTTTGTGCAGTGTATAGTACTGCTGATTATTACTAGTGTGTGTGTGTGTATTTGCTTGCACACACTTTGCAGTATCTTTATGGATATCACAATATCCTAACAATCATGCAGACAGTCAGCATACCACGTACTGATTACATCTAACATGATATATATAGTTTAGGGATGGTTGTAATTCCATGATACTCTCATTATGAAATGAGTTGCTGACAGATTTTATATGAAGCTCAGGTGAGCATTCCTGATTCCAAATAATCCACCATAGAATGTACATGTTACCTGGAGAGCATCTCGGCTCCACCAGGGCACGACAAACTAATTATGGTGTTGTGATTACTGTCAGGCACCCTTTGCAACATGGATTCGAATATAGACTAGCATTCACTGCAATATGCTTGTGCTCTATGTACTACAGCTGTTATCGTGATCAAGCTGTACAGTATAATAAAGTATGTACCATTCACAACATTGCAATCATTCAGCATAAGATGTGTGCATGATATAGAAGTATATGCACTGTATATTGATGATTGCTGTAAGTGAAATGAGTGTATGTGTGTGTGTGCTGATCTGCACACACATGTTGTGCACAGATCATTGTGCTGTTGATAAGTATGATGCTGATGATCAAAAAGTATTTGGGTGGTCATCAGAACATTGGAATCTGCTGCAATATGATAATAATGCATTCACAGCAGTATGTATCCACAGCATAACGATCATTACGCCATGCTCTCAGCATTCCTGCATATATACAATCATTCTGCATATGATTTCGTCGCGCGTACACATGTGTACTTCTCACTGCATGTAGACACATTAAAACTGTACGTGCTAAAATCGAGCATTCCTCGCATCTTATGAAATCATGAAAGGTGTATATTATGCTGACAGGCCATAAATCATTGCACGCAGTGATTGTAAACAGTGCGTAAAGATGATTTGCAAAATCGCTGATGTATGTTATATACAAATGCGAGCGCGCTGCTGATGAAAAGTATGAATTGTCGTCGCCATTCATCAGCATATGATACGAGCGCTGACATGTATACAAATCAAAATTCTGTCGATGACCACTATGTCATATATCATTTTGTACAATTTTCGAACGTGATTCATGCAAGCGCGCGCATGCTGCGATCAACTTCTGCAAAATATGTGACCATCGCGCAGTATGCGACCATCGCGCATGCTGCCATCTGCAATTTAGTGACCATCGCGCAGTATGCGACCATCGCGCATGCTGCCATCTGCAATTTAGTGACCATCGCGCATCAACATGTATGAAGCCGTACAAAAGCAATTCAGTGCAATCATAAAAATTGCGATACTGCGCTGATGATTTTCCGCGCGGAAACGATTTTGCCGATGATTTATCGCATCTGCGAACATGCATATATCCGCGAACCATTTATCGTGTACATTTCATTGCTGCGCCGATATATGCCATATGCACACCTTATCGCGTATATGTGCGATCAGCTGTTTCTGCAAGTGCGCTGCGGAAAATCTCCTCGCGCAAATTATGCGCTGTCGATATGCGAAATATTATTCGGGCTGCAGATATTCAATATTTGCGAACGCTGTCGTATATGCGCCCTCCTGCAAACCTGCGAACAATATTAAATATGCTACGCGTCTATCACTGCACCCACTTGAGTTCTCGAGTGTCGCGCCTTGACGACTTTCAGAATACCACTGATACGGCTGTAGATACAAGCGCCGTGAATATATTATCAATATACAATGAAACACTGCAAAGTTGGACAGCAATGCAGGTGAACGGATGAGCGGTTTTGTGAGTGCAGTCTCTGAATCCAGAGCTGCTGAAGCACAACGCTTCCTCACTTAAGTACCTACGTCTCCCATCATCTTAGATGGTACCGCCATTGGGTTGTGAACCCGAGACGTAGGTTGAACGACCAGCATTGTGTAAACGACTAGTTCGTTCATGTTGCGCATGCATGTTCCGTGCATGCTAAAGCGAAAGATGGTTCTTGAAGAATCGACAAGATGTATCTTTGCTTTGTCATCTTCGAGTTCGGAGTACGAACTCTCGATGACAAGATCATTCAAGTATTTCCTTGAATAATTACAGATGATGTGACATATCATCTGGCGACCTGTACAGTCATCGTCGACCGTAATGACTACTGTCATAATAATGTATGACGCGACTCGACGTGTACAGTCGTGATCGATCGTACTGTCGACTGTCATATTAATATATGACACGATATGACATGACATGACATGACATGGTATGACATGTCTGACAGGTATGACACGTATGACATGTATGACACATATGTCATCGGTCATGACCCTGACATAACTGATGTAGTTCATTTTCTTCTCCTGGGCAGTTCAGTTGGATATGTTTATAGGTGCACAGTGATGTTGTGCCACACCTCTGGCAGATCGGGCTTTCTCCTATTCCCATCCTGTGTGCTCTATGTGGGGATGCTTGCAGGCCTGTGAGTTCTCTGCACCTGTAGGCCGTGAAATACTTAGATGCAATTTTTGATATATCCTTGATTGGTTTCACTTGGTTTTCCTCCAATAGTCTGAGTGCTCTGCCTTGTCCATTCATGTCTTTCCATTTCTTGTGATGGCTCAATCTTTGGAGCCTCCTAATATGATTCCTGATGCCTCCTGTTACGGACTGTTCATGAAATAGGAGGGAAAAGTCTAAATCTCCGTCTTCATCGAATCTAAGTTGTCTTCCGCTGTATCTAAATGCCGCTCTTTTGGCCGTTCTGTCTACTTTGTCATGGAGCCTATCGTTATTGTGCCCTCTAATCCATTTGATCAGAAGTTTCTCTTGTCCTGTTGTGTTGTAAAATCCTAATTCGTCCAAAATCAGTCTAATGGCTACCAAGTCCCTTCTGTTTGGCTCTTGCATAAGGTCCCTGACATTTAAGGTTCCAGGGTCACGGTTTACAGCATTGATAGTTGCCATGGAATCAATTACATGGGTAAGGGGAACCAAGGTGTTCAGGATTTCATGCTTCCGATCTTGAAGTAGCTTTCTGAGACCCAAAATTTCTGCAGTGGTGGAGCTAGGTTTATGGATGTTATCTATGATTCCTGCTGTAGGTGAGGTGATAGGCGTCTCCCTTGGTATGTTGTGTTTGCTCATAAATGGTGTTGTGTCTCCGTCTTCAAATCTCATGTATGCTGCTCCGCAACTTGCATAAGATGAGCTTTTGTAGAGCGATCCGTCACTTGCAAAATCAAAGCTAACCCTATGATCCGCACTGTCGTGCATGCCCTGTTCCTCATCTTCTGATGCACTCGGGCAGCTAAATTCACTGTTCTCCGCTTCACATGAGTTGTTGCATCTTGTTCTGAAAAGGTCTTTGAGCCTATTTTCAACATATGCTAAGTATATCTCGGCTCCCAAACCTTCTCCTGTGTTGATCCTTGCTGTACTGTTGGAATTCATTCTCAAAATGTTTTGGTCCACCGGCATCAAGGTTGTACCATCTTGCAGTATCTGATACTCGTTAACTAGTAAAGCCTTCAGTCCTGTTCTGTCCGATCTGTATATCCCTTCTTGATCCTTGGTGTACTGTTTCAATTGTAAGGTACCTAAGCCTGTGTCAAGCCTCTGGACTTTGACTAGCTCTATCCCTTCCTGGCCCACTCCTGTCCCTTTCCAGCACATCATACCCTCTTCCGGAGCTTGTGGAGTGTCTCTGTATTTTGGTTTAACCTTTCGCAACTCTGCTTCTGATTCATCACATGTAACTTCTGTCTGAAGGGCTGAAAACCATGCTGGGGGTTCTGTTCCTTGCAGACTATGCTTTGCCCGTAGTTCTTCCCAACTAAGCATAAGCCCTCCACATGGCTGAAGAAAGGAACCCATGTATCTAAGGTTCCGTGTTGCCACTAACATACTTATCTTCTCATACACAGGTTTCGGGAGTGATGAGTAAAGGAAGGTCTGTAATTCCTCGTAATCCTGAAGAGTGGAATGCTTTGTGTCAATAGAGTAGCCATATTTTGACAGTATGTAGCTCACCCTTTTGAACCAGTTCCCACTCTTGTCTGTGGCTTTTTTGAAGGGAAGGTGGTGGGATAAGGGGGAACCCTGAATTTTGAGTTCCCTTGCTTCTCTCTCCGTGACATAACTTGCCATTCTGCTCCATGTGCTACTGTTTTCTCTGTACAGGTATGCATTTGGTGTGTGGTGTAGGCCGTGTAAGATCTGGTATCTCCAATATTCGAATTCTGTTGTGTTGCATAATGTGATTAAGGTTTCCGAGATGCATGTAGCATAGGCAATGTCTGTTACGCTGTCAATCCCCAGTCCTCCTAGTGCGGCCGGTGTCCAAACTAATTGATGGTTTGTGTCTATGGGACAGTTTAAATATCTCAAGACGAAGTTTGCTATGGTGCCATCTATTTCTTTTGCTACATTATTTGTTTCCGTGCAGATAATCGATGTAACTTTCAAAGGATATGCCATTCTTGGTACAACAACCGCATTGATTATGTAGCGGAGCTGGTTCAAGTTCAAGGTTTGTGTTTGAACAGACAGTAAGCTTTGGGTGAGCTTATCCATAAGCATCTGCTTTTGGTGTTCCCATCCGCCATCTAGCGCAAACCAAACCCCTAGATATCGGTTTGCTTCAGTTCTGTTGCTATATTCAAGATATGTAGGGGTCTTGGGTGGAAGCCACTCAGACCATATGTTGGGCCCTTCCTCTCCCTCTTCGACTTTCAGCATACCTCCGGACATGAGTTTCTTTTCCAATCCGGTATTCCTTTCATCTGCTTTCCCCCTCTGTCTAATGGGTTTCCTGTGAGAGTATTTCGATTTTTTAGCATTAATGGGAATCCCTATGAACCTCATGAACTCATTGATCACCCCGAGCATGTCCTGTACTTCCTCTCTTGATTTCCCTATCAAGATAATATCATCACAGAAGAATCTGGCAAAGATGTTGGGCGGTGAGTTCATGTTCAACCATTTCCTGTTCTTCTGGGGTGATGTTGCTCCCGGGTTTCTGGTGGCATCTCTCGGTTTCTCTAGAGCATACCCGTAGGTCTGTTTCATGGCGTTCTTACCGTTTGCCCTTTCTGCCAGCCAGATGGCTAGAATGTCCATAATTGCCACAAACCTGAGGGGACTTAGGACTTCTCCTTGAGGCACCCCGCATTCGAGCATCCATTCATCTGTCATGCCTTCAGATGTGAGGACTGATCGTGATGCCTCGGATGTGATGTCCGAAATGATTGTGATAATGTTTTCGGGCAGTCCTATTTTCTCAAGTGCTAGCTTGCTCATCCAAAATTCTGCTCGGTCAAAGGCTTGTTTAAGGTCCAAGTAGACAACATGCAGTTCCTTGTCGAATCTGTTAGCGTCGGAAATAACTTCATTTAGGACTTGCAATGAATCTTCAATGTTTTTATTGGGTAGGAAAGCATCTTGAATTGGGAAGAGGACTGGATGTTTGGATGGCCTTCTTTATTCTGTTTGCAATGATGGAATTAAACAACTTCATGCCTGTTTCCAGCATGGTGAGTGGCCTGGAATTATCTGATGTGCATGGTTTGTTTGGATCTTTGGGGATTGGCTGAATGAAGCCTGCTTTAGCTAATTTTGGAAAGGAGCCTGTTCTCAAGATGTTGTTAAACATTTCGAGTATGAGTTCCTGGAGGTTTTGGGGTCCCTGTATCCATTGTGCATAATGCATTCCTGATGGGTAATAATAATAATAATAATAATAATAATAAAACATTTACGTCGATGAGTAAGGCAATGCCTTCGGAACGATCTACTCGAGTCTGTTCCCCTCATACATGACAGTCTGCAAGGCAGGAAGCATTCCACAGAGCATGGAAGCATGGGTGACAAGGCACTAATTAAGCGTGTCTGCCACCAGCGTCGGAAAAAACATCAGAGGGCCGCGGAGCTGATGCACGATGGTGATGGAAGCGGAGTGGGCGGTGGTGGTGATGAAGTGAAAAAGCCCACGGGTGCTCCGGCCCCTGGGCCAGTGGTAACCCCGCAGAGCCGGAGCCCTACGGGGCCCTAGCCCCATGGGGGCTGGGGGAAGGGTGGGGGTTTACATAGTTGCCTAGCATTTCCCCTGCGGCCTTTACCACCTCATTTTCTTTCCTATTTTTTGTGCATAGTTCTTGAATGCTGGGCGCTTCCTCTATGGTGTCACTTTCAGGTATGACTCCCGTTTCATGTAATATGGATCTTTCTCTCGCATGACGCCTACACATCCTAGACAATTTTTTCAAAAGTGTTTTCACCCCACGGTGTGGAACCCCGATCCCTTTCAAGACTTTGCCAAAACCCTCTGGTAAATACCCCATGATAGCAAGTTCCTCTGGCCAGTCCACTGCATTAAGAAATGGGGTTCCTCCTGCCTTCCCGTGCTCGCCATCCAGGTGTGCTCCAGGGTACTGATCTCGTTGCTCCCCATTATTCCTGCCCCCAACCCACGGGCATAAACGGGGCGGCAACAGACAATCTCTCTCATTAAGGGCTTGCTCAATCATGTCCGGGTGCAGGCCCGTTTCTTTGAGCAGTTTCGGGGTAATCTTTTTATGCGGAACTACATTAAGAAACCATTGAAACAGCTTATATTGCAGTTTATCATTGTCAAGTTTCCTACTAGCGGGGCATCCCATGCTCTCACTATCAATGGACAATATGACTACATCTGAGTACTTATCTTTGTAACAACCCTCCCCTGGCATTGTGTAGGGTCCTTTACCCGACCAATAATCATGTGGGATGAACGGTATGGTCCCCCTTGGGTATTTGAAGATTAACTTAAAACCTTTTTCCGTCCACTTTTTGAGGTTCTTTGGAGATAGCGGCAGGATCCAAATTCCTTCGAATCCTTCTGAAGTCTTGGCCGCCTCTAAGCCTCGGGACAGTGTCTGCATAACAGCAGATGCTTCCCTAAGGACACCACCATCAAATGGTGGGTTTCCATAGACCTTTTTCCCTTTTCCAGTAACACTATTGATATATGCATCTCTTGCAAGTCCATCCCATCCTATTTTTCCTTTGTGGCAAAAGGGTCTCAGCGCCTCTTTCATTGCTGCCGTAGGAATGCACCTTCTTGATTTGATTCCTGGGTGTGAATTAACGGGGTTACAGAAAAGTTCGCATCCCTCCTTTCCTAGGCCTCTCTCATCTATGATAATGTCTAATAAATCTCTTCTTATTGCATAACAATTCTTCGGGTCGCCCGACTCAGTATTGCACGCTATAAGCGCTGAGTGGATATCATTGGCCCGTTGTGTGTAGTTACTGATCGATGTCTGAGGTGTATCAGTTGTCAGCCTGTGCCACTCAACCAACTTCCAGAATTCTTTCTTTTTGATGTACTGTAGGTCTTGGAAAGTGTGACACCCGTCGTCATTTATGCCGGTGGGTGCGGCAGCTACTGCAACGGTACCTTTCCTGGTATTAGATAGTCTATACATGCTAGCCTCTGGAAGGGCAGCAAGCGGTTTGGAGGCTGTTAGGTCCCTGTCTATTTCTGCTAGGGGAAAAAACTCAGCAGCTCTGGTGGTGCCACCCCTAGTGTTTCTGCCTTCTATTATCACTTTCGGGTCTCCTGCAGTGGCTTTTCTAATGGTCTCTTTTATTTCCTCCTGTTGGCTTTCTCTTAACTGATGTAGTTCATTTCCTTCTCCTGAGCAGTTCAATTGGATATGTTTATAGGTGCATAGTGATGTTGTGCCACACTTCTGGCAGATCGGGCTTTCTCCCATTCCCATCCTGTGTGCTCTGTGTGGGGATGTTTGCAGGCCTGTGAGTTCTCTGCACCTGTAGGCCGTGAAATACTTGGATGCAATTTTTGAAATATCCTTAATTGGCTTCACTTGGTTTTCTTCCAATAGTCTGAGTGCTCTGCCTTGTCCATTCATGTCTTTCCATTTCTTGTGGTGGCTCAATCTTTGGAGCCTCCTAATATGATTCCTGATGCCCCCTGTTACAGACTGTTCATGAAACAGGAGAGAAAAGTCTAAATCTCCGTCTTCATCGAATCTAAGTTGTCTTCCGCTGTATCTGAATGCCGCTCTTTTGGCCGTTCTGTCTACTTTGTCATGGAGTCTATCGTTATTGTGTCCTCTAATCCATTTAATAAAAAGTTTCTCTTGTCCTGTTGTATTGTAAAATCCTAATTCTTCCAAAATCAGTCTGATGGCTACCAAGTCCCTTCTGTTTGGCTCTTGCATGAGGTCCCTGACATTTAAAATTCCAGGGTCACGGTTTACAGCATTGATAGTTGCCATGGAATCAATTACATGAGTAAGGGGAACCAAGGTGTTCAGGATTTCATGTTTCCGATCTTGAAGCAGCTTTCTAAGACCCAAAATTTCTGCAGTGGTGGAGCTAGGTTTATGGATGTTATCTATGATTCCTGCCGTAGGTGAGGTGATAGGCGTCTCCCTTGGTATGTTGTGTTTGCTCATAAATGGTGTTGTGTCTCCGTTTTCAAATCTCATGTATGCTGCTCCGCAACTTGCATAAGATGAGCTTTTGTAGAGCGATCCGTCACTTGCAAAATCAAAGCTAACCCTTTGATTCGCAGTATCGTGCATGCCCTGGTCCTCATCTTCTGATGCACTCGGGCAGCTAAACTCACTGTTCTCCGCTGCTCATGAGTTGTTGCATCTTGTTCTGAAAAGGTCTTTGAGCCTATTTTCAACATATGCTAAGTATATCTCGGCTCCCAAACCTTCACCTGTGTTGATCCTTGCTGTACTGTTGGAATTCATTCTCAAAATATTTTGGTCCGCCGGCATCAAGGTTGTACCATCTTGCAGTATTTGGTACTCGTTAACTAGTAAGGCCTTCGGTCCTGTTCTGTCCGGTCTGTATGTCCCTTCTTGATCCTTGGTGTACTGTTTCAATTGTAAGGTACCTAAGCCAGTGTCAAGCCTCTTGACTTCGACTAATTCTATCCCTTCCTGGCCCAATCCTGTCCCTTTCCAGCACATCATACCCTCTTCCGGAGCCTGTGGAGTGTCTCTGTATTTTGGTTTGACCTTTCGCAATTCTGTTTCTGGTTCATCACATGTGATTTCTGTCTGAAGGGCTGTAAACCATGCTGGGGGTTCTGTTCCTTGCAGACTATGCTTTGCCCGTAGTTCTTCCCAATTGAGCATAAGCCCTCCGCATGGCTGAAGGAAGGAACCCATGTATCTAAGGTTCCGTGTGGCCACTAACATACTTATCTTCTCATACACAGGTTTCGGGAGTGATGAGTAAAGGAAGGTCTGTAATTCTTCGTAATCCTGAAGGGTGGAATGCTTTGTGTCAATAGAGTAGCCATATTTCGACAGTATGTAGCTCACCCTTTTGAACCAGTTCCCACTCTTGTCAGTGGCTTTTTTGAAGGGAAGGTGGTGGGATAAGGGGGAACCCTGGATTTTGAGTTCCCTTGCTTCTCTCTCCATGACATAACTTGCCATTCTGCTCCATGTGCTACTGTTTTCTCTGTACAGGTGTGCATTTGGTGTGTGGTGTAAGCCGTGTATGATCTGGTCACTCCAATATTCGAATTCTGTTGTGTTGCATAATGTGATTAAGGTTTCCGTGATGCATGTAGCATAGGCAATGTCTGTTACGCTGTCAATCCCCAGTCCTCCTAGTGCGGCCGGTGTCCAAACTACTTGATGGTTTGTGTCTATGGGACAGTTTAAATATCTCAAGACGAAGTTTGCTATGGTGCCATCTATTTCTTTTGCTACATTATTTGTTTCCGTGCAGATAATCGATGTAACTTTCAAAGGATATGCCATTCTTGGTACAACAACCGCATTGATTATGTAGCGGAGCTGGTTCAAATTCAATGTTTGTGTTTGAACAGACAGTAAGCTTTGAGTGAGCTTATCCATAAGCATCTGCTTTTGGTGTTCCCATCCGCCATCTAGCGCAAACCAAACCCCTAGGTATCGATTTGCTTCAGTTCTGTTGCTATATTCAAGATATGTAGGGGTCTTGGGTGGAAGCCATTCAGACCATATGTTGGGCCCTTCCTCTCCCTCTTCGACTTTCAACATACCTCCGGACATGAGTTTCTTTTCCAATCCGGTGTCCCGTTCATCTGCTTTCCCCCTCTGTCTAATGGATTTCCTGTGAGAGTATTTTGATTTTTTAGCATTAATGGGAATCCCTATGAACCTCATGAACTCATTGATCACCCCGAGCATGTCCTGTACTTCCTCTCTTGATTTCCCTATCAAGATAATATCATCACAGAAGAATCTGGCAAAGATGTTGGGCGGTGAGTTCATGTTCAACCATTTCCTGTTCTTCTGGGGTGATGTTGCTCCCGGGTTTCTGGTGGCATCTCTCGGTTTCTCTAGAGCATACCCATAGGTCTGTTTCATGGGGTTCTTACCGTTTGCCCTTTCTGCCAGCCAGATGGCTAGAATGTCCATAATTGCCACAAACCTGAGGGGACTTAAGACTTCTCCTTGAGGCACCCCGCATTCGAGCATCCATTCATCTGTCATGCCTTCAGATGTGAGGACTGATCGTGATGCTTCGGATGTGATGTCCGAAATGATTGTGATAATGTTTTCAGGCAATCCTATTTTCTCAAGTGCTAGCTTGCTCATCCAAAATTCTGCTCGGTCAAAGGCTTGTTTAAGGTCTAAGTAGACAACATGCAGTTCCTTGTCGAATCTGTTAGCATCGGAAATAACTTCATTTAGGACTTGCAATGAATCTTCAATGTTTTTATTGGGCAGGAAAGCATCTTGAATTGGGAAGAGAACTGGATGTTTGGATAAAGCTTTCTTTATTCTGTTTGCAATGATGGAGTTAAACAACTTCATGCCTGTTTCCAGCATGGTGAGTGGTCTGGAATTATCTGATGTGCATGGTTTGTTTGGATCTTTGGGGATTGGCTGAATGAAACCTGCTTTAGCTAATTTTGGAAAGGAGCCTGTTCTCAAGATGTTGTTAAACATTTCGAGTATGAGTTCTTGGAGGTTTTGGGGTCCTTGTATCCATTGTGCATAATGCATTCCTGATGGGCCTGGGGCTGTGGATACTCCACATGTTCCATAAACTGCCTCCAGCTCCTTCATGAGTATAGGTTCTGCTAGCTGCTCAATGACATGCTGGGGGAGTCTGGGGCTGTTCTTTAAGATTGATCTCAGCCATGGCGGCAGATGCTCTGGTGCTTCGGGTTTTGTGGAAAAAAGTTTGTTTTCTTTATATTCCTTTAGGATGGCTTGCTTCCTTTCATTTGCTGTGGGCGGTATCTCACCTTTATCATCGTATTCTGGTGCTGCACCCTTTTCCATCCCTTTCTTGTTTCCTAAGGCTCTGTCCAAGAAGGTTGAAACCTTCTTTGCAAACAAATATTGCATCTCTTCCTTCTCCCGGAGCTTCCAATATCTTATGTCCTTTAGTCTGCTCTCTTGGAATGCTTTTGTGACTGTTGGCAGGTTTGCCTCAAGTCTGTTACCCCATGCCTCAGCCGTTTCCTGTGGCTTCCTGCGAAGACTGTCACAAGGGATAGTGTTGATGAGGCAATCTGTTGCTTCCAGGTCCTTTTCATTTTCTGCCATTCCCAGCATCCGGTGTGCTTTTCTCAGTGACTGAAGCCATTTGTATAGATAGTTTGATGTGGCTGATGGGACCGGCCTTTTGTGCATCTTTTTCCCCCTTGTTCCAAATGCAGCACACGCCGCTGTGTTTGCTGATTCATGGATGAAGTCCCAAGTGTGGTCCGTATCTTCTTCACTGGACCTACAGTTATCTATATTCTCTTTATTGCCCTCCGATTCTTTGTTTCTGTCTACTAGTTTTTGAAGTCTTTCTGTGTAGGCTTTCCACCCGGTGGCATATTTGAAGTTGTATGCTTTGGTTTTGTCAAGTGCTAATAGAGGTTTGCCACAATGACTCCAGTGCTCTGCTTGCAGGTTCTGATGCATGCAGATGTCCCATATGTGCCCTTCTTCATGCTCCTTAGGTCCTTCGAGTTTTAAGACTTCAGTGTTCCCCAAATGAAAGTGTGTTTTGAGGTATTTTAAGACATCTTTTTTCCCATAATTGATTGGGAATTTCAAGCTCCAAAGATTACCAATTTTTGTGTACCCCTGCTGTGTCACGCCCTCTGGCATGCCATTGCCCCTAGACCTGATGTGTGCAGAATTCCAGGGTGAGTTCATATGTATCCACCATTCTTTGGTTTTGTTATGCCACTTTATGCTACCTTTTGTGCTCGTCAGCTTCCCCTTCCATGTGCTTGAGTTTTCTTTTAGTTTGTCTCCGTGAATATCCTCCTTTTTCATATTGTAGTCTGTGGTGTCACCTAAGACAGTGTTTATTGCTTGTGCTGCATTGTTTTGTTCGATGCTTGCATTTGCAAAATGCTTTATGGTGTATCCATTTTCCCCCAGTAATCTGGCAATCGCAGCCTTAGTGAGCTTTTTAGTGTCTCTTACTGTCTGTGTGTGCTCCAGTCTGACTGGGAAGCCAGGGTACTTGTCGTGGGTGGTGTCGTTTGCTCCACTCATGCGTGCTTCTTCTGTATATGTATGTTTCAGTTTTTCGGGTTGTATCTGCTCTCTTCTGATGTCAATCTGAGCCCAGACTATTCCGTGGTCTGAAATTATGTATGGGTTTATTTCGAGCCAGCCAGCAGCAGCTGTTCTATCTTCCATTCCTTTGTTTGCCATTATATGAGTTAGTTTTGCTTTTGAGCTGTTGTTTACAACCCTTGTGAATATTTCATTACATTCGGGGTGCATATGTGTGACGAGTTCTGTTAGTGTTGTCCTGTCATCATTGAAATAACTTAAGAGGTGTTTATTCTTTGTCTGGTGGTCTTTATACGACATCTGCTGACCTTTTGTTATCCTTTGGCTCTGGGTCAGTGTGCAGTTTTTGTCTCCTATTTCTATATGCGCCTTGTTTCTGTTGTCGCCTGATTTGGCTGCCCAATCCTTAAGTGTTTTGTAGAAATCCTCTTGTTCTTCTTTGAGGCTGGCATCGTTCATATACCCGCTTGCCACCGAAAATGAGAAACCCTTTATGCCCGTAAACCGAATCATAACTGACCTTTTTTGCACCCCGTCAACATAAGTTGCATTGGGTGTCAGCGGAATATCCTTGGGATTCCATACTATGAGGGACCCTATACTAGCCTTTTCATCCGTGTGTGAAATTCTAAAGCTCAGACCTTTTTGGGACATCAAGGTTTTGACCATTGGCAAACTTGTGTTTGAGATCTTGGTCTCAGAGACACATATGATGTGTGCTTTTCTGTCTAGCACCAAGTTGCAGATGGTCTCTAGTTTTATCATACTGTCCTGGTCCTCTTTTGTGTGTCTCAGGCCTCTCATGTTCATTCCCATTACTATAATATGTTCCTTTCTCCCTTGGGCTCTCTGTAGGTCCTGCAGCCGCATGTTCTCCGCCTCATTCCGTGAGTGCTTTGCCTTTTGCTTAATGCATCTTCCATCCGTTCCATAAAGGTTTTTGTGGAAAAAGATGTTTTTTGTCCGCTCACAATTTTGGATCTTCTTCCTCAGTTTTTTCCCTGCCTGGTGCCGCAGGCCTGTGGTTCTGGGGATGTTCCTTTTGCTTTGAACATTAGAAGCCGTAACTTTTCCTGCTCTTATGCCTCCAACCACCTCTTGATTTCCCCAGAGTTCTCTGTTTTGCGCTATTTTGTCAGGGGTTATATTCCCATATCTGAGCTGCTCCCTGATAATGGCTACCGCTCCCCTGTTGTTTAACTTCTCATTTCTGGTGAATTTCCCGTTACCGTGGTGGTACTTGATGTTGGAGGTGGTCATGCTGTTTATGATGTCTCTTTCTAACTGGTGCTCTCCTGCATATCTGAGATTTTGAAGGATTTCCTGAATTTTAACTGCTGTGTGGAGGACAAGGAGGCCTTTGTTTTGAGCATCGATCTCACATCTGAGGCCTAAGTGTTTATATACTGGTGTCTCATTGTCATGACTTTCCTTTCCCATTTTTGTGAAAGGTTTGATTAGGAGGACGGTGTTCTTATGTTTCAGGTGTATTGCCAATGTCCATTCCTGACTTTGGTGATGGATATAGGTGTGGTGTTTTGTCTGGGGAAGTTTGTTGGTGTTATTGTTATATTCCTTTTGGCTCCCGTTTATCATTTCATGAAGAATATGCTCGTTGTTGGTACAAGTGAAGTCTAGCTTCAGCTTTCTGCACAGAGTCTCAATGTTGGTTACGGAGATGACTCCTTTCCTACTGTATACAGGGTTGTATTTTGAAATGTCGCTATTGATGCTCTCTCTTGCATCCTTGGGTTGAGTAATCCTATCTTGAATTTCTTCTTGTAAGTCCTGGATGTGTAATGTAGCCTCAGAACTGTGGTGCTCCCCTTCAGTGTTTCCTTCTTTTAAATAGGTGAAGAATGGTATGTGCCCGCTCTTATCACACCATTGCCTCCATTTCTCCGCTGTTCTAATAACCCATATCCCACAAGTGTGATTATCCAATTGTTGTCTGAAAGTTGATACCTCTACATTCCAACTCTTCCCTTTCATGGTTTTATGATGGGCATGCAACCAGGCGGAGAGCGCCCCTTCGAGTTTGCTTTGTGTTTCGTTTGCTGTCATTGCTCCAAGGGAATCATAGATATAGGCTTCTATATGTTGTTCTGTTGTGATTCGAAGTGTTATGAGTCTCCAATGTTCACCGTTGCTTACCCCAAAGTGGGTCCTCAGATGTTTGCCCAATGCTTTTCTAATGAGGTGTAAGAAGCTTAATTCCCCGGTTTCTAGTTTTGAAAGGAGCTCATCATAGCCTATGGGGGGGATCGAGCTTTTGTCCTGTAGTCTGAGAGCTTCATCGAGCTGATCCGAGTCAATCCCTTCTCCGTTGTAAACTGCTTCTGCTTCAAGCCGGTTATTGTTTAAGGTTGGTGACTCAGTGAGCTGTCCCCCTTTTCCCCTTATGATCTCTCTCCTGGTAAATGGCAATTTGGTCATACTGCTTCCAGGGTGTATAGTATCTAACATCTTAGTAGGTGATTTTGTTGCGTTCGATTCCAGTTGGCTGGGATTCCTTGTTTGTTCATAGTTATTGGGTTTGTCTACTTCTGTGTGGATGTGTGAGTGTTGTTTCTTTTCTGATAGTGTCTTACAGAGTTCTTTCCTTGCAGGTATATGCATATGTGTGTTCAGTTCATGGTTGGTCCGTTTTCCCCTCCTTTGTGTTGTGATGGTTCTTCCTGATGCATCCTTCATTGTCTTGAATCTTGCCTTAATTGTCTTCCATTTGTTCCTGCTATAAGTTCTTTGTGTTGTAATAAACTCCCCTGATGCAGCTTGGGCTTTGGTTAGTACAGACCTTTTCTGGGTTTTCCCCGTGTATTGTAACCTGTATTTGGTTTTCCTGTGAGCCCATCTGATGAATGTCCTTGGTCCTTGCCTATTCTGGTTTCCTTGTCTTGGGTTTTTCCTTACAAGGTGACATATTGTGTGCAAGAGCATAACTATAGGTCCTTGTGTTATGGTAAAAGCTTCCCTCAACTGTTTCCTTCGGGCATAAAGTAAGTAAGTTATGATATGCAGGGTAACGGTTGCCATACCTTCTATTGGGGAGCTCCTTTGCTCCAAGCTTGCACCGGTCCTGAGGCCCCTTCGTTGCTTCGTGCGCCGTAAAAAGCCCCCCTCCCCGTCACTCTGCATTTTGGGATCACCGTCATTTTGGGCAGCAATTATACAACATTTACAGCAGCAGAAGCTTTTACAAATTACACCAGGCTCGGGGTTTTCTGGGCGGTCCCCCGTCTGCATTGTCACCGTGCTATGCAACGGGGTTCCCACGGGGCAGGTGCTTAACAAATAGTTTTTAGGATGTCTGTTTCCTAGGCTTCTATTAATTGTCTGCCTTAACCTGCTTGTGCTTCTTTCGTGGCTACAAGCTGGTTCTATTCCTGTGGCTGGTCTCATTTCTCCATGTTGTCCATGAATTGCTTCTGCATCTTTGCAGCCTCCTTGTCAGTTCCTGGAGTGGTGCGGGGCCTCTTGTCCTGCTTCTTAGGAGTAGGGGTAGCTGTCCCGTCCCCCGGAGCCTGAAGCATCATTCTGTGTGAATAACACATGCACTGGATGTGGTTTAGCCTCGACACCTCAGGCTGGTCGTCATGGGTAGGCGACATGCAGTAGTTAAAGCCATTAAAATAGGTGAGCCTCAGTGTCCCAAGCCCTCCCAGGATTATCTCAGTGGGGAAGCTGAGAATCATTGCGGGGTCATCAGAGGAGTTCACAGACCCATCTCCGCCTTTCTCAACGTTTGCTTTGAGCTTCAGGTAGAGCACCTGGTCAACGAAGAGCCCAATCAAATGACTTCTTGTCCGAAGGTTACAATGATTCACATGCTGGTTCCTTTTTACTGTCAGTGGGTGTGCCAATTCCCTTTCTTGTGGTGTGATTGTCCTTTCATCTTTGAACCCTGTTGGAATGAACATGCCTAACATCGTGAGTGACCCCGCCTTCTTTTGAATTATGGCTTCAAGTTTTGCTTTCAGGCAAGTTTTATAGGCGGGTCGTACCAGTTGGTGAACATCTGTAGTAGGGTGGAGACGGTCATATGTGAATACCACCTCTTCCACCAGCATGCTCGTGGCAGGGTGCATCCAGAAATATCTCTCCGCATCCTTTGCCTTCATCCTCATTTGAGCCCCTTTCCTACTCATAGGCTTCCAGGAGAAGCGGGCTTCCTGATAGAGGTTCCCAATGTTGTGGGCCCTAATCCCCCAGGTGACTCCCTGTGCCTCCAGCTGGATCATATCAAACACTGGCTGAACCATTTCGATATCGATGTTAGCAATCAGAACAAAGGGTGCCTTTCCAAGTCCATATGTCAGGGCAGTGGCTGTGATCAAGCTGGGGTTTCCTCCTGCCTTCTGGACTGTTTCCTTCACAGCTTTCTTTACTGCTTCCATTTCCTTGTCAGTAATGCCCATCATTCTCCTTCCCGTCTTCCTAAAAAACCTCATCTGGCCTCTGAGTTCCGCTGGTTCAGTCAACAGGTCGGTCAAGTCAATCTCATTGGTCAGTTCCCCCGACTTGAAAGCCTCAGCCAGCTGCTTCAGGCCATCCTCATCCGCCAGGTTGGTTTTCCCGGCCAAAAAATCGAGTGTTTAGTAGGCTTTGTTTATGAAGCGACGGGCATATCATTTTTAATTCCATAATATTATGGAACTTGCTCGCGCAGCCACGATCGCCAACCGTCACTTGAGCCCGTACCTACAAGGACCACTCCGTCGAATAAATTCGACGGACCCATTTACGTACGACAATCGTACTCTGGTATTCCTTTATTCGATACGACATCCGGAATTAATTATTCCGAATACGCAGACTGGTCAACAAGCGTTTATTTTCCCGTACTCAAGGTCATTGCGCCGGTATCGTAACCACGTGCTCGGAGTGCAACGCTTTATCGAAACTCAATACAGCGATTAACCCACTCGGCTAAGACGACGGGAAATGGTATACGGACACTCCACCGGGGATCGATCCAGCACGGTCGAAGTAATATTTCAACTTATTCTGGCTAGCTATCCACTCGGCTAATCCACCATGGCGATAACCTGATGGGCCTGGGGCTGTGGATACTCCACATGATCCATAAACTGCCTCCAGCTCCTTCATGAGTATGGGTTCTGCTAGCTGCTCAATGACATACTGGGGTAGTCTGGGGCTGTTCTTTAAGATTGATCTCAGCCATGGCGGTAGGTGCTTGGGTGCTTCGGGTTTTGTGGAAAAAAGTTTGTTTTCTTTATATTCCTTTAGGATGGCTTGCTTCCTTTCATTTGCTGTGGGCGGTACCTCACCTTTGTCATCATATTCTGGTGCTGCACCCTTTTCCATCCCTTTCTTGTTTCCTAAGGCTCTGTCCAAGAAGGTTGAAACCTTCTTTGCAAACAAATATTGCATCTCTTCCTTCTCCCGGAGCTTCCAATATCTTATGTCCTTGAGTCTGCTCTCTTGGAATGCCTTTGTGACTGTTGGCAGGTTCGCCTCAAGTCTGTTACCCCATGCCTCAGCCGTTTCCTGTGGCTTCCTGCGAAGACTGTCACAAGGAATGGTGCTGATGAGGCATTCTGTTGCTTCCAGGTCCTTTTCATTTTCTGCCATTCCCAGCATCCGGTGTGCTTTTCTCAATGTCTGAAGCCATTTGTATAGATAGTTTGATGTGGCTGATGGGACCGGCCTTTTGTGCATCTTTTTCCCCCTTGTTCCAAATGCAGCCGACACGCCGCTATGTTTGCTGATTCATGGATGAAGTCCCAGGTGTGGTCCGTATCTTCTTCACGGGACCTACAGCTATCTATATTCTCTTTACTGCCCTCCGATTCTTTGTTTGTGTCTACTAGTTTTTGAAGTCTTTCTGTGTAGGCTTTCCACCCGGT
Source organism: Cymbomonas tetramitiformis (assembly GCA_001247695.2). Classification (NCBI taxonomy): domain Eukaryota; kingdom Viridiplantae; phylum Chlorophyta; class Pyramimonadophyceae; order Pyramimonadales; family Pyramimonadaceae; genus Cymbomonas; species Cymbomonas tetramitiformis. The sequence continues at coordinate 32,405 of LGRX02003532.1, forward strand.
GGCATATTTGAAGTTGTATGCTTTGGTTTTGTCAAGTGCTAATAGGGGTTTGCCACAATGACTCCAGTGCTCTGCTTGCAGGTTCTGATGCATGCAGATGTCCCATATGTGCCCTTCGTTCATGCTCCTTGGGTCCTTCGAGTTTTAAGACTTCAGTGTTCCCCAAGTGAAAGTGTGTTTTGAGGTATTTTAGGACATCTTTTTTCCCATAATTGATTGGGAATTTCAAGCTCCAAAGATTACCAATTTTTGTGTACCCATGCTGTGTCACGCCCTCTGGCATGCCATTGCCCCTAGACCGGATGTGTGCAGAATTCCAGGGTGAGTTCATATGTATCCACCATTCTTTGGTTTTGTTATGCCACTTTATGCTACCTTTTGTGCTCGTCAGCTTCCCCTTCCATGTGCTTGGGTTTTCTTTTAGTTTGTCTCCGTAAATATCCTCCTTTTTCATATTGTAGTCTGTGGTGTCACCTAAGACAGTGTTTATTGCTTGTGCTGCATTGTTTTGTTCGATGCTTGCATTTGCAAAATGCTTTATGGTGTATCCATTTTCCCCCAGTAATCTAGCAATCGCAGCCTTAGTAAGCTTTTTAGAACCTCTTACTGTCTGTATGTGCTCCAGTCTTACTGGGAAGCCAGGGTACTTGTCATGGGTGGTGTCGTTTGCTCCACTCATGCGTGGTTCCTCCGTATATGTATGTTTCAGTTTTTCGAGGTGTATCTGCTCTCCTCTGATGTCAATCTGAGCCCAGACTATTCCGTGGTCTGAAACTATGTATGGGTTAATTTCGAGCCAGCCAGCAGCAGCTGTTCTATCTTCCATTCCTTTGTTTGCCATTATATGAGTAAGTTTTGCTTTTGAGCTGTTGTTCACAACCCTTGTGAATATCTCATTGCATTCGGGGTGCAAATGTGTGACGAGTTCTGTTAGTGTTGTCCTGTCATCATTGAAATAACTTAAGAGGTGTTTGTTCTTTGTCTGGTGGTCTTTATATGACATCTGCTAAGGTGGAGCAGGGGGCGGTGAAAACGCTAATGGCTGGGTGGAGCGGGGTATCAACGCGATAAATCTATGGATGCGAAAGCGTAGAGGGTAGGCGCGCGCGTAAGCTCCTCCCACATCAAAATGGCGCCACAGGTAGCTAATCGGTAGTGTAAGTCCAAAGAATGTAGCCCGCGCTCACCGCCCAAACGCTCCAGAGGCGCATAAGCGCACCACCTACCCAAACGGCGAAATTAGCCAACCATGCCCCTTGGTAAGGACAATACAAGCGTGGAATGGGTCCACGACCTAGTGAATATACCTAAACCGGTATATTCGGAGTGAGCCGAAATAAGATTGACTGTATTTAGAATATTGATAAAGTGTGAAGATAGATAGAATACTACGAACATATAACCTAGGCGAAGTCTCGAAGGGAACCTAACGGCATGTGACACGGCAGTGACACACACGGGCAGCGGTACCCGTGTCAGTACGGACTAGGGGTCCAGCCAGGGGCCTACACCGAGACTCTCGGGAGGGTTACATGGGCTAAACCTAACACTAATTATCACTCACACCGTCTGTGCACACGCGAATATATGTGACCCACCATCACCATACATAAGGAAATTATGATGAACAGTTGTTGGGGACATTTTTGGGCATGCGCCATAAACATGCCACCACTATTGACTTGATGTTATGAGTGGGTGATGACGTATCATGGTGTATATCAATGAAAAAGAAATACTATATCCTTAATGTGAACCCTTTAGAGCACTCTCCATAGACCACGTTTTTGTTACCTGCCAGCAGAACACCCCTGCACTTTCCACCAAGTCCCCCACTCGATATACCGAGTTTGGTGGACATTGAAGGGTTGAGGGACCTCGCCCAAGTCCCCAATACTGTATGGACACGAATACTTCATAATTATCCAATAGTTGACTGCCGCGTGGCAGTTATGGATGTTTCCGCGCTCATACTGATCCCATACTGTTAAAAACGAATTCGCCCTTACGGTGTTAACCAATGGCAATACCAGTGTCGATGGGTGCGCGCCGAACCGCCATCGGGGGGGACAGAATGCACCGGGTGAACTGAGTTAAAGTTGCCCCATCATTTAGCGACCCTCAGGTCCCATCATACCCCTCACCTTTCGGTGTAATTTGGGAATACTATGCGATTCTAGTGAGATGTATGCAAATGTCTAGGGAGGCAAAAATGATCAAGTTCGTCAATTGTGGGTAGAAGAAATCGTTAAGCGAGCGCAAGTCAAGGCCGAGTCCCCCTGAGCAAGAACACTTAATGTCCACGACCCCGGGGTTCCGTCTCCTCCGGGCAACCCGTAACTTCCATTGGAACCTCGTTGCCTCGTGGAATATTTCTGTCATACGCCCATACCTCTTGAGGTCCGTCACCTTGATTTCGTGCCTTCTCCGGATCCAATTAGCACAATCGTGCCCACCCTCTACCATCTTCGCGGTGCACGTGCACCAAATGTCGAAAAAGAAATTACGCACCAAGGGTCTGATTCTGCCACTCAACTTACCCCCGCTATCCTGACCAATGTAGGACGTCAACCATTGCCGCAACGTTTCTGGCACCTTGCCATATAGGAAATATTTCTTGTGTGCCGGCAGAAGCATGTGTTTAATTAGTTGACTTGACACCGCGTAGTGTCTCTACCCGATGGCAAAAGTCCCTCGATCTGGCCTGTCAATTTGATGGCCCCGTCCTCGTATGCACCCGCCATAGCCGGGCATTTACAAAATATGTGGTATTCATTCGCCACCTAGCCGTCACCTGGGTGCAAGGGGCAAGCATATTCCGGATAGAGATCTGGAAAGCGTATGTCGTTAGTAATTTGAATGTTTCTTGGTGTGGGTAAACTGCCCACGCCAGGTTTGGCCGCAAAAATGATGTTTTTATGATGTGAAGTTGTGAACATTCCCCTCTTCTAAGCACAGATGCTTGCATCCAAACTCCATCCTGTTCTAAAGACTTGATGTGTTGGCTCTTGCCTGCCTTGCTCATAGCCGACCGAAGCAAGAAACTGTCCATGACATCATACCACAACGAGTGTGATATATTGCTTGCACAGCCTTCCTTGTCCCCTACTACGTAGTATTTCGGGAGGTACCGGTAAGGCTCCCGTAAGAGGCATGGGTGGTCCCTAGCTTCTTTAGCTCGCCAATCAGCGTAATCATTCATAATGCTCGGAAAGTCATCTCGTCCTGTGCGAGACTGTACGTGCATCAGGTTCGTCTCCGCGCCTATGTCTTCCCTCGTGTTATCAATCATTGCTGCAATAAGTGAGTATAATGCACAATTCTCCATTTCCCTCCAAAATCTAGGGCCCTTCCCCTTATTGGACCTGAGTTTATGCACGTCATATATCGTGTTCTTCGAATCGGTGTGCACTGTCACGTCCGCCTCGTCTACTTTCTGTCACAGTAAGGCCAATAGAACCCCATATGCCTCCGCCCTTGGGACCGATTGTTCCCCTGGAATAGATGACGCCATAAATGTCTTGTCTTCCGCCATCACTACAACAAATCATGCATCCTGCTTTACCTCCGTCCAGACTGCCATATGTAGCAAAGTGACCTTCCCGCCTAGAGAAAAGTTCCTCCGTGGTGTTATAATGACATCTGTATCCCCAAATGATGTCGGAGCATCCCACCAGTGTGACTTGTACATCTTCGCTTTGCCCCATATAATCATAGGGAATGTCTTAATGATTTCGTCCGAAACCCCCCTCACTCTAAGTCTCAAGCACATATTTATCATGTCCCGAAAGGGTACATACAGCTTTGATGAGCCCTCCGGGGCGCGCTATGATTTAGAGAGCAGTCGCTTCTGTTTTCAGTTGCATGCTTAGCAGGATTACGGCATTCGTATGACTTGGTCTTCTATATTTCTGCGTAAATGTTTTTATTATCATTATACAGCATAACGCCTTCCTCCCCCTGCAACATGCGTCCGAGTATGCCCGTTCGATTATGTCCAATCTAGCTTCACCTCCAAACAAATATCCCCGGGAGTCCGGTCACCATGCGCCCGTAAGAAATTTACCGATGACTCGGCTCTCCTTTCCATAACTTTATATTGAGCTCTCAGGAAATCATTAAGGGTGCACTTATCTTCCGTGTGCCAGTGTGGGTTAGTTTCAATGCACCTTCCGCTGCGTCGAATCCCTTCTCCGACCTCCTTGAGGTATTTTGGATACCCCATGCATTTTTAACAGTGGACATCGAGTTCCGTAACAGTGGCGTAGAGTATCTCCGCGAAGCATATTCCAACCTGTCTTGGCTCTTAGTTCCTTGATCGTGTCCACCGTCGTAGAATAACAATATATTTGCTTGGTGACTGCAAAGTTTGAAGGCGGCTGTCTAGTTTCGCCGTGAGATATAATGCTGAATATATATTCAACTATTACGTTGCAGCGAATCGGATGAATAGGAAGACGCCCGGGAAGCCAGTAGGCGGCGAGGAGGACATGACCTTGGCAGGAATGTCCCAGGAGATGTGGAAGATTATACACAAGAAACTGAATTGCATGTTAAATACCCCGAGAGCGGCCGTGTTTACCAAGTCATCTAGGATGGGTTTCGGAGAGGACAACGAATATAGAACCCGCACCGTGCTTATCTGGGATCTTGGTACAAAATCTCGGCGTTTTTGTACACGATATTGTGGTGAAAAAAAAATCGTTTTCTTTTTGCATGAAAACCCCCAAAACACGAAAAAAAAACTATGCAAAAAATGACCACGATATCGTGGACAAAAACGACGAGGTTATGTCGTGTCACCCTGCTATCCGAACGACCATACAGAACAACTACTTGTTGTAAAACACCGAAACGTCATAATATTCGCGAAGCCAATCAATGTAAAATGCACATGATAATTATGAAATTCAACAACAGCTCCTCATCGATTGCCTCTCTATTGAAAACTCCCGGTCCACATAATAATCAAGCTGGGATTCCGCATGCTTCTGCCCTGACACTTTCACAGTGGTCAGCTTCATGCAGAGTGGTGAGTGCACAAAATATCCCAGATCAACACCAGATTCTCAACTAGATTAATTTGATTTCCCTTCACATTCAGCCAAATGCACTGTGCACTATAGTGCGACTACTAAACGGGAGGGTATATCGAACTGGATAGTGCTTCACTTGCACTGTAAGAGAAAACGGAGTTTCATGATGTATGTTGTCCACTGTCCCGTGTGTTCATGATATCAGGGGCAAATGAAATGCCAATAGTCTCCTTAATCAATTCTGTCGACATCATTTCTTCGCGTTGTTTGGCCCATGCCTGTGAGATATTGATGATGTTCTTAATTTGTCTTCCGTTTAAGCTAAACGTTGCCATCCTGTCGATATCCACTCTGCCCACAGAGTTTGCCGAATCCAAATGCATTGACCAAATTTTGCGTCGCGCAGACTCATCGAGGTCGTCATATTTCAAAGTCACCGAGATGCGACTGTGAAACGCAGGGTCAAAGGTTTCGACTCGGTTCGAGGTCAAGAATAGCACGCCCTGCAGTGTTAACATCACAATCCCCGAAAAATACACTAAGCTAGTTAGGAAAACAGTTGGAGTTGTACTAACAATAACACGTCAACCATCCACCCACCCATACCCAATACAGTTGAAACATCTCCGATAGCCATGTAAATGCCTTTGCAACCCTCTTAAAGAGCACAAGGCCACCAGACAAACAGGTGTGCTGACATCTGCAAGATCCTAAAGTGGTGTTGCCGTCGGTTAAAGCTCAAGTCAGTAGAGTGTGCGCTCCCGTAGAGTTATTCCGCGTGTGATCACTGTTCAGGGAGTTGCGTGAGGTGGGCGAGGTGGTCACAGCTGGCGGTGCGCCATAAACCGGAGAGGTGCAGCAGCTGGGGGTGCAGGCGGTAAGGGTTGCACCTGGTGATACTCCAGAAGGCGGAGGAACACAGTGACCAGCGAATTGCGCACAACGTCCCTGGAGCTGCGTACTTCGAGAAACGTGTCGGCCTCGTCCAGGAGAATGACAGCATTCCAGGTGTGAGCAAGCGCCAGCACTTCACTCAGCTTTGCCTCCAGCTCTTGAGGGCTCGTACCCAGCTCCCCCACTGTGATGCTGTCGGGCCCAGATAGACAGGTGAGACTCAGTTGAGATTTAGCATGGAAAACCTTTTGTTTCAGGGGTAAATTTGGAAGAAGAGCGGCCCAACAACAGTGGCCCTCAAGCGCTAACTCATGCTCGTTCCCACGTGAAAACATACCACACCGTTGACTCATGTTTGTTCCCACGTGAAAACATTCCACACCGTTGCCCGAGTGTGACCACACCGTTGACTGAGTGTGGCCGTCGTCGAACTGAGATCAAGAGTGTGAGGCATGATTCGCTGGAAATCCTAGAAGCCTGGAAATGCACCACAAGCCAAACGGATGTCACGGCTAGGGTTGACACAGCTGTGTCACCTGTACAGTGGCCGGTGCAGAAGCTCGGCGATGGCCTCCGCGGTGAGCGTCTTCCCGACACCGGGCGGCCCGTGAAGCAAGAAGATGCAACCGCAACCCTTCCCAGAAATAAGGTCCGAGAAACCGCACTTATGGTTCTCCACCAGCCCTCGCACCAGTGACTTCTTTCGGGGATCCAGCACGAGTTTGTCGAAGGCGTCGTCCCGGAAAGTCAAACGGCTGATATCATCGCACTTGACTTCACCCCACGCTTTCGATGCAAACGAGAAGCCATGCACCCAGGGCCAGGTCATGAAAAGGTCCTCATCAGGAACGGTGACGTCATTATATGTGGATGTATCCTCCTCCTCGGCGTCCGTTATCAGAAATTTATCATAGCCAGGATTCATCCTTGCGAAAGTCCCCTGCAAGAGCGCTTGAAAGTGAGCGAAAATTCGCTAAGAACAAGCGGACTCTTGCATGTGTGGAAATTGAGACAGCTCAAACGAAGTGTGTCAGATGGCCAAGGTGGAACCTTCAAAGAACGCACAGGAATTGCTCACCGTGTCTGCCATGATGCGGCCATCCGCGTTGTAGTATCTCTGCCCCTGGATGCCAGCCCGTTTGATAAGAAGCCCTTTGTATCCTAAATAATGTGATCCGAGTGCAATGTCTCGGTATAGCCTCCCCCTTCGGATGAGCTTCTCTCGTGCAGCGCCGTCCACAGGCTGACAACTCAATTTCGATATTTCAAGTGGACCACTGAAGTAAGATATCTTGGCGATGTTAGGGCACTTCACAAATGCGATTCCGTTGGACTTGATCACTGTCCCAATGATTTGAAAATATGGACACCCCATAGCACTTCCTTTATAACTGACTGAAGTAATTTCCATGCCTGTTTTTGCCCCGTGCTTGTTTGAGACGCATCCCTTTCCTCGCTCCAAAATGTACCATAGGAGGTCGAAGGTTACCATTCCGGATGTGACAAGCTCCTCAGCTCGCGCCTGCACTCCTAAGAATTCAATCTCAAGGTTATCCCGTAAATACTGGCCCGGGCCGCTGGAGCTCACTACACTAGAGCTTTGAAGTCTTTTCTGATAAAACAATAGGCGATCCAAGGGAACCTCAGGCTCAGGATTTTGACTGTTAAAACTTGTTTCCTCCGGGATAACACTTTCCAACAATCGATGGAGTCGTGAATTTTCGTTTTGCCAGCCCGTCAGAGTGAGGACCTTTGTCGCAGGTTTTACACGCAGCATGAACTGCCGAGAAATCACTTGATTGTTTTCATCGAAAACATCAGCTTCGTATATCGAGAACTCCTGGACCTTTGCCGGAGTCTGGAAAAAGGAGGGAGCGTTGGAATTCGTGGCACAATCTTCACTCTTCGGGCCACCACTACACTTGCTGGTATAATATACCCCATAATAGGAATAACCCATTGTTCTTTGAACACGCGGAGAGTCAGGTTCGAACCACGTTGATCAAGAGTCACCGCGTGCTACCAGAACAGATACCTGATAGATTACTCTTCATCCTATCTCCCTGACTTCACAACCGAGAAAATACCAGTGCGCCGGAAGAAGTAGGAATCCTGAAAACCTTCCCCTACAAGTATACTATCGAATGGTTGGTCCAGCACCTATAGTCCTATGCCAACCGGCAAGGAATTCGACTCGAGACGTGCAGATCGGCCAAGAACAACAACACAACCTGACCAGCTGAAACTCGCTCATCGGCTGTTCTCATCGGGGAAAATCGCTTTCGGGGGCATCTGACTTGTCAACATGTGAGAGTGACACTGCACTGTCGATGTCGTGTGACACGCCGCGCCGCGCCGGCTGCGACTCGTCATGTTCCAGGTCGAGGTGGCTGGGTTCTTTTTATAACAAATGATGCAAGTTTATCTTAAATATGGGAAAATTGATCAAAATGATACAAACCGAAGAAAAAAACCTGGATGTGAAGTGTCCACGACTCCACGTATAAAACGGGTGTGTTGAGAATAGTTCCGTTGCTGGGCTTGCATATTATGCAACGTTGCGTGATGTTTTTAAAACCTAGTTGTCTGTTTCGGTGTTTGTCAAAAACAGCGGCAAAAACATAGCTGTTCACCGGTTCTCTCAAGCTCATATGAAGATTGCTTCCCAGCTGAATCGATCTGCATTTAAGTTTAAAACATATCCGATATATAATATAAATTTTGCAGGTTCTCAGTTGAGTGCTTATTGATTGAGACCCGAAGAAAGTGAGGTTATCATCCCAGCAAAAGGATCGAATTCAACACGTGAAGGTGCCTGTCGCATAGTGTCGCCAGCTTTATAAAAGTTGGTGGCGACGGCCTCATTACCTTCTTGGTTTCAGCCAATAAGTAGCTCAACCTTACCAATATGGATTCTGAGACTGGAGTGTATGATGGGAGCCCAGAATGGCAGAACGTTCAGGTATGGGAACTCCGTTTGCTCATCGCACTCAGACGTCACAAGGTACTAAATGGGACAGAAATACTGATTGCTTGGACAGGGGCCAGTACGTCAAGCCCTGCGTCACATCGAGCAAACGTTGTCCACACATGCCTTGGCCCTCAGGTAAGCGGGCAGCCGACTGAAGCTACTCTTTGTCGCATAGCCGTTTGTAGAGACTATATTCACAAGCTTCTCGGGTTGGAAGCTTAGCTTCCCAAGTGCATTACCACGTGTTTTAAAGGGAGTGGAGGTACAGCTTGAATTGTCGCTGTTTTGATACTCTGCGACGTCTCCTATCGGCAGGACTCTTGAGAAGAGCATAATTGATCTTATGCATCAACAAACAGAGAGGATCAACTCAGTGAGTGCCAACGTGAAACATGTAAAGAGCGCAACTGCCGAGGCGCTTGAAAGTCATTTTGGCACGAGCGACGGAAAATTTCAAGAATTCGCAAAGCTGATTGATAAAGCCCTAGCCGAGAAGGAGCGCGCAATTCGAGCCGACACGAGGGACAAGCTCGCCGTGATCGGAGAGAAGCTGAGCGAATACGACGTCTCCTTCAAAACGTTGGAGACCAAAGCAAACACGGAAACATTTGCTGCCTCGCTGAAGCAGCAACAAATGGAACAGGGCAGCCTCTGGAGCACCACTGGAGAGCTTTCGAAACGCCTTGAGGCGCAAGCGTTTCAAATCACGGACCGGTTAGAGTCTCTTGAGCGGTTTCAAACCATTCAGAACCAAAAGAACGCGAGCGACGACAAGCAGCTGCTGAATATAGAAACATATTTGGAGAAACAGCACGCCGACCTCATGGGAGTCATTCAAAACCAGCTAGGACTGTATGAGATGGACTTTTCCGCGAAATGTAAGCAAATCGAAGAGGGAATGCTGAAGGATAAGGTACTAAAGCTTCTCAGCCTGTGAAGCGCGTCTGATACACAGTCGTGCGCGTTGATGGCTGCGGTGCATCTGTGCGTTTCGAAGCACTGAGCGCGGACTATCCGAGGCTCGCCAGGCGTGCGTGTACGACGGGCAAGTTGCAATGGGAAAATGACACGCAATTTGACCTTGGCCTGCAGTTCTTGAAGCCTGTCCCATCATAATTGCCTGCGCTATGATTCTAACCTTGCGCCGTTGTGATGGATTTGCTGCGCTGCGTACGACTGCGATAGAGGGCGCTGTACGCGGAGCCGTCTGCTGTTTTCGTGCTCGTGGTGGTGTTTTGTCAGGGACCTCCGTAGCTCATGGTGTATCATATCACCGGTGTGCCGCAGGAGCTTGCGCAGGAGCGCCTCAATGTGGCAGAGGATCGTATGGCCACGCTGGTAGTGGAGAGCGAGGCACGCCTCACCAAGCGACTAGTGCCTTGCCTCGATGCCCACAAGGCTGAAACCCTGGAGCAGCTGGCGAAGCTGCAGCAAGCAGCCCAGGAGCACGAGGCTCGGACGTCCGCCGAGGACAAGTGCCTCCACGATCGCCTCGGCAGCCTGGAACAGAACTTTCGGCTCAAAGTCAGCGCCCCTTCCCCTTCTTGTTTCCGGGGTACCTATGCCTAGTCGTCACTATTTTCTGCGCCCTGCACTTCCTTTTGAGTGGTAGCTTGTCAGAGTTGCCAGCCTCGCAACCCGAACATCACGTGGGTAGAGTGTTCCCCTGATGGACTCTGAACATAAAGTGGGTAGAGTGTTCCCCTGATGGACTCTGAACATGAAGTGGGTAGAGTGTTCCCCTGATGGACTCTGAACAT
>LGRX02003533.1:0-20061 GCA_001247695.2 Cymbomonas tetramitiformis
GCGTGGCCGCGGCGGTGTCACCGAGGCATCTCCGTCGTCATCGTCGCTCGTGGCGTAAGACGCGGGTTTGTAGTCGATCACGCGTTCCGGCTCCCCAACCGCGGAGAGCAAATTCATGCTTGGGGCCGGCCCGTCGGGCACCAATGCAACCCCCGTGCCCTCAATGAAGTCGGCAAACGTGCGTGTGACGGGAGGGCAGAAGGGGTTCGGCGGGCCGGTCCAATCCTCCTCGGACCCAACCGACGCGGGCGGGGAGTGTGCGGGTGGCTCCGATACCACCGGCATGTCGGCAGTGAAGGTGTTGATGTTGAATGTGGAAGCTCCAGCCGCGTGCGCCATCTCAGAGAACTCGGCGACGGCGGACACGAGGACCTCACCGTCCTCCTCGCAGAACGAGCACGCGGAGAGATCGGTGAAGACCTCCGGCCTCCCGCCCGCAAGCATGCAGAGGGCGTCGAATTCCACGGGGTCGCCGTTGTCGATGGCGTGTTGGAACCTCGCGGCCAACACGGAGTTCTCGGCCTCCTCGGCGAAGGCGAAGGCCGAGAGTCCGGTCCTGCCCCCGTTTGGGCAGTCCCTGTGCCAATGCCTCGCCTTCCCCTTAGCACACACCTGATTTTGGCAGTACGGGATTGCCGCACCGCTGTCGCGGTGGAAGGCCACCTTCCGTGAGACGGACTGAGACCAATTCCCCCCTTTGGGGAGGGGCGAGGCTGCGAAACGGGTCTTGACCCGGCGGTCCGGTTTGTCCGCGCGAGGGGTAAACCCCCGCGGAGACGATTCGGATTCGGCGGTGACGAGGAAGGTGGCCAACTGCCTCTTCAAGTCGAGCACCATGGTCCGCAAGTCCGCGATCTCACTCGCCGCACCCGACTCATCGACGCCCTTCTCCATGAAGTGCGTGCCGTGGGAGTACCGGTGTGCGGATGCGGTGGCGGTGCCCGCCCGCACGTGCTCGCCGTAGCACTCCCGCACCCACTGCTGAATGGTGAGTAGGTCGTGGGCGGCTCGTTGGTCGTGAAGGAGCAAACGGGACACCACCGGCTGGTAGAAGGTGGCGTCGAGGGCTTTGATGAAAAGGGACTTCACGTCCTCGTCCTGGAGCGTCGACCTGGTCCTAGCAGCTTTGAGCGCGGCGTTGAAGTCCTCAATGGGTCCATGAGGGTCCACGCCCGCAACGATGCGGACGGCAAACATGTCCGCTTGCCCCTGGAAGGGGTCCCCGACCGGGATCATCCGACGGGCGAACTCGAGTAGGACACGCTTACCGTCTGCTGGGAAGCTGGCGCTGGACGAGTCCAACCAGTCCGCTGCGGGCGACGAGGGGTCGATCAGCAGCTCGATCGTGGAGAACAATAAATTGTTGGCCTCCACGCGGACGGCCAAAGTAGCGTCGTCCAGCGTGAAGAGTGGGAGGAAACCGGTGTCCTCAGTGACGAATGCTGCCTGCAGGGCAGAGACCATCCTCGTGAAGATGGCCGCCGCGTGGGGCTCCGCACCGGAAAATCTCCCCTCTTTGCCGTCGAACAACTTGCGCTGGACGTGCTTCGCCACCTTCATGTCGAAGTGCTCCCGCTGTAAGGTGCGCACCGATGCCAGAAATGTAGCACCCGCCGAATTAGCGGCCGGCTGTGCCGCTGTCGGGGTCGCGGGCGTGTTGGCATGCCTGGCAGCAACGGAGTCAAAGATCGTACTTAATGTGCGGCGGCGATGCGCCATGCTAGCCGTTGATCTAGTAGAAGCAACCATGATGAAGAAGACTACAGGGGTGGAGTGAGGCAAGAAGACGTGGAAAAAATGCGGTAGTCTTGGGCGGCCAAGAAATGTGGTGGGTCGTCGATACGGCTGCCGTGAGAGAGCAGAAATTTCGAGAAGTCGTGTGGTAGATGGCGGCCGATACGAAACGGTGTGGTGACCAACCAGGATGCGTAAACCAATCCAACGTTAAATCCCGTAGAAAAGATGCCCTCAAAGGCCTACAGCCAGCCGTAAATCAACCCACAAAACTTAGGCCATACCCGCGACTGCCGGCACTCCCACGCGCGGAGCGCCTCACTCCATCCCAAGCGTCCGGCTTTAGCCAATCATCCTCGCGGTGTCGCAGTGGCTAAATAAAACGTAAGTGGGGTCAAACCTGTCAGATATATATAGTCGGGTGTATATATCGGACAACGGAGGATAAACCCTGAGTTAAGGGTTTCGATATCAGAACGGTAAAAGTCTCAGATTGATAAAAGAGATACACATAAATACTAACGGGTGTTTCCCGTCTACTGGTGACGGTCACCCAGCCTACTATAGGAAGTGACAGGTGACAGTCTTTACTGTCGGTGTGTCACATCCAGCACTGACCTAACAACTGAAAGTGCTAGAGATCTTCAGCCCATCTGTTTTGCGCTTGCCATTGCGACTTCCATTATGGAAAGCGAAAGTCGCATCCAAACAACTGACAACGAGACATATGCCTCTGACCATCTGTGCACTAACTCGCAGGCCCTTTCTCCACAAACAGATTTCAAAGCGACAGGCGCACAACAACTCATTACATCTATGGCGTTTTGCTTTGATCAACAACATCCTGGAACCACTGCTTTAAACGTTCGCCCTATAGGGCGAAAGCAATATGTGCCCATTCTCTTTTGCGACTTCTTGTCTACCTCATTAACGCGTTTAGAAAACAAATTATTGGACGTGATTACTTTTTTATTTCTCTTGAGTGTAATCGTGTGCGTTGGATTAACTTTAGTGAACGAGATAGTATGGCTTCCGCATTTTTTGCAATATAACACTTGCGTTATTTCCCTTGTCTCATTAACGCGTTTAAGAAATTTGAAGGTAACTCAAAGTTGTTTTACACACTTGACTGACAAAACCAACGCAGGTTCAATCTCCACAAACGATTGCCAAGACAACTCTTTGAAGCTTCCGCATTTTTTGCCTTTTCACGATTGCGTCAATCGCTGTACCCTTACAACGCCATTAGTTCATAATTTGAAGGACACTCATGCTTCGTTATTTGTTTCACTTGACTAAGGAAAGTAGCGCAGGTTCCCCCTTCTTCAACGACTTCGCTTTGATCACGAGCACTTTAAGGTCACCGCATTTTTTACCCTCTAACGCCTGCGCCATTACAACGGAATTAACGAACCCCTTTCATTTCTTTTGGCTGGTAATTTTGACCTACTCAGATAGCTTAATTTCACTTTGTCTGCTTCCTGCCAGCTCTTCTCTCATTCTCCTTAGGCTCAGAAGGCCCGAGCCTGCTTATGGTCCGATCACGAAGCCCTTTCATTTCTTTTGGCTGGTAATTTTGACTTTCTCAGAAAGCTTAATCTCACTCTGTCTGCTTCTAGTTATCCTCGCATCTTTCACGGCACCGTTAAGTCACCCCAAACCTTTTGAACCGGCTTCCTTGAAATTCACGTGTGTCATCATAAGCACCTCTTTGAGTGGGGTGAACCTTAGATTTCAGATTGTCACCCTCTTTGCCACTCAAAACTTGCCACTTCTGGACTTGAAATTTAACCTGTATGTGAAATTGAAGCCTTACATTTTACCGCGATCAACACACAAGCGGAAAGTTATTTTAAACGGTGTCAACTTGCCTCTGCACTGCAAAGCTACCCGCTACAAAGCAATCAACAATTGCAATCTTCCTACCCCCAAACCGTGGTGGCAAAGTGCCAAAACTTTTCTGCAATCCGATAACTTAACACGGGCTACTCTTATTCACCCCACCGAATTTCAGGTGGTTCACTTTAGGTACGGTCCGTTCGGGGCAAAAAATACCGTAGTTAAAATAAGCTCCAGAATCACTTTTTTCATTTGCCTTGCACTAGCTTATCATGTAACAGATTGTCACCTCAATTTTCAGGTTGGTTTCTTTTGCGAACACCGTTTTGTGCCCGGAAAAAATAGGGAAAGCATATACCCGAGCCAGTTCTTTATAGCACCTCTTAGTGAACATATATACGAGTGTTTCTCACTTCGAAATCATGATCAGTATGCTATTTATATGAGCCATAAGGCAATTGGAGCATTCTTCCCTTGCATATTTGATAAAAAGTCCCAAATGCCGAACAAAATTGCTCTGCTTTACCCTAAAATGCATTTTGCACAACGAGCCCTCCGAAAGTGTAAGGGCACCAACCGCATCACAAAGCAACAAAATTAACATGCCCTGTTTAATCGCCACCAACCCTTTTAGCTGTAAAGGCAGACATCCCGTTAAGCTTAATTATTGCTTGTCATTGGCTAAACTGCCTATAGACCTAAAATCAAGATCCGTTGCTTTAAACATTCTTTCTAGTCATGATGACATGGCGCATTGTTGCACTTGCTATATGCAACAAAACAACCTTGGCACGTGGGTTATGACCTATCATATGATGGCTTTCCTCACCATACAAAATTGTAGAATTTATCTTAAATTTGCCCCTGGCCCGAGGACCACGTACCGCTGGGCCCACAAGAAACGAGCAAACGGTCATTACTCTACACTGAGGCGGAAGCGAATCTATAGGTTATTGTCAAGGAAACACTTGTATAAGAGATCACCCCGTAGAACCAAGTCCAAGAAGAATGGCAAAAAATCGAAGACTGTGCCGATCAGAGGTGGCGCGGGAGTTCACACCAATGAGGTTATTAAAAATGTATCCCTCGCAGAAGGCCTTTTCTCTGACAAAGGCTGGCTCAACATGACTCAAGTAGGTGATGCCATGACTACACGTGACCCTAGCACCATTGCCCCGATTGAACTAAAGCACCTTATCTATAAACTTAACGGTAAGGAGGATAATTTCACCGGTATTGTTATCAATAAACTCAAAAAGCACCGACACACTCAGATTGGGATTTGTGATTCAATCCATTGCATGGAGACTCTTGATGATCAAAATTTCAAGAGAAAATGACATCCTTGCTTATGTTTATGACCCCTTTGGCGAAAAGGCGGAAAAGTCCGTTATCAACTCCATTATATCACCACTTAGGGTTTGGTTGGAAGACCTAAGAATGTCCCTCAAAGGAAAAGTCTCTACCATTTGCACCTTTAAGGAAACATTTCAAACTGATAGTTACAATTGCGGGGTATGGGTTGCAAAAACAGCGTTCAGATGGGCTCAATGGAACAGAGAGGCTCAAGCCCCTCCCTTCGAAGAATACTTAGACAGAGATTTCAGAAAAGGACCCACAGGACATGACATCATGCTTAGCGAAATTCAAAAATATCGCCTTGAAATGCGGGCGGAAGTCAAACCAATCATCATTGCTGATTTGAATGTAGGATACAATGCGGCACCTCATTGCCCTGAGGAATTGGTGATAGTGGAACCCCCCCAAAATAACCCTTCCTCCCAACCTGGAAGAATCACCCGAAAAGGGGCACTCACCCTTCATCATATGAACAACATTGTCGCTCACTTCGGACTGAACTGGCCACTACTAAAAAACTTGGAGGAAGTCAGCACTAATATCAAGAAAACTCATGGTTCTTATCATTGCACACCCAGACAATTAGATCACACAAACACTACCTATATATCAAACGTCGATGGGATCTGGTATGTCTTTCTTCACCTTGTTCCTCAAAAGACTATCATATACTGTGCCAATGGCATTCAAGCAAAACATTTGGGAAACAAGCATCCCCTCACACTTGACAATGAGATAAAACAATGTTTCATTAACTTAAGCTTTGGTGAACACCCAAATAACTCGGGAATCCTGAATTTCATCATAGCACAAAAAGCAACAAACATTATTCGTACTTGGAGGTATCGCTCCACAGACCAATTTGCCAGAGATCTGTTACATGATTTGAACAAACTTAACATCAAAATGATTATGAAAAATGACAACACTTGTAGAACTACAAAACGGGAGAATGATTTTGCTATCTCTTTGGTCAGAGACGAGCTTAGGCACCTGTTGACGGTTGCCGACAGAACCAATGGTATACAAGACAAACGGCCCCGGAAAGCCACAGCGTTAAGGACCCCCATTGGACAGATCAGCGACCCAAACACCAAATGTGCTGACAAAAACCCTCAATATGGGCAAAGGAGGAAATCTTCCCGCAAACACAAGAGGAAGGTTTACAAAACCAAATGTGTCAACACCACCTTCGACTTTGTGAATGAATATGACAAAATGGGGAGATGCTTACATCAAGTCAGAAACAACAGAGGGAAATTGCAACAAACTGAAATAGAGCGACTGGAAAGCCTGCAGCAAGCCCAATTATCCAATAACATCAAGATAATGGGAATGAATCTCAGGGGTTTAAGACACGCACAGGAAGTAAAATGCAGTCTCATAAAACTTGAAACCATTTGTAATCTAATGATAGATGGCAGAGCGGACATTGTATGTGTTTCAGAAACAAAAATAAACAGTGAAAATTTAGCATTAGTTAAAACACTCATAACTCAAAAAGGCATTCAGTTTCGCACGTCATTTGTTGATGAAAATGCCTCGATCGGATCAATGATTCTGTGGAACCCGAAAACCCTGCCTTTGGCTCCATCTGTCACGAGAACTGATGGTACCGCAAAGAGAGCCGTAATGATAAAATTTGTGGGTAAGAAAGGATTTGAGCTCTTCGTAGCCAGTGGTTACATGAACAATGCTACTCTCCAAGATGAACAAATCACCTTCTATGACACTCTCACGGATTGGGCAGCCAAAGCTGGAAACAACCCGAATAAAGCTTATATCGAAATCGGAGACAAGAATTGCACCATTACCCAACAACAACGCATTACAGGAGGCACCATCATGCCCTACCGTGACCACCTGGAAAAGAACAAGCACCTCCTAGCACACCTCGGTAATGACAAATGCTCGCTTAAAGAGCTGATCATGGAGCACCACCCAGGCGATGAAGTATTCACCCACGTCATTAAGAAAAGCTCTAAAGCTAAACTCACCCATATTCTTGCAAACACAACAATGGCTGACATGGCAGTCAAAACGGGCTGGACTGAAGAAAATCCATATATCATTTCAGATCATGGCATTGTATGGGCCGAAATAAAACTTCCCACCAGGGAGCGACTACAACAAAAGCTGGGAGAAAACAGGGGTGCAATTCCCAGATTCCAAGGTGCGAAGGACACCACACATGAGAACTACACAGGGTACCCCATTCGCATGCCGATGCCCGCCCTTTCGCCAACCACACAACACAAATGGTCCAGAAAAGAAATGGCAAATTTCCTAAAAGCTAACGGCTACTCAAAGAAAGAGTTTGTCCATGCCTGCCCCGATAAACTCAAGGCATTAGGTGAGATTACCACAATCACAGGGGACACCACTGACATAGACATTCAAAGGACAAACCTTGACGGCAGTCCTATTACAATCAACAAACTTGTAAAATCAAACGAAGACTTGGATGACATTGAGCAGGGCATTAAATGGCATAATAAATCTAAAGAATGGTGGTTGCACACTAATTCACCATGGAATGCGGCCCACCTCTTGTCCAGAGGAAAAGGCATGCCAGAAGAAGCCCAGAATTTAGGCTACTGCGGGAAGGAGAACACCTGGTTGATAGGCTTGTTGAATGCCTCAAATAAGAAAGAAGCCAATGCCTACCTTAAACGGCACCTTTCCTTCGGACCGCTAGAAGTTGGAAAGATTCAAAAAACTTTTACTGAAGACTCTCTCACTACTTGGAGTGTCACCCTTCAACCCCACCTTTCGGCCAAATTTTGGAACACGTACGGCACAGCCATGACTGGTGAGGCTTCTAAAACAATTGCAAGTGCTCCTTTTCGATATGCTACGGGCTGGAGGGCATACACTGAACGGCTTGATCTGCTGCTATCCGAGGCACTACCGACTGAAGCAACAAAAGACGAGTCAACAACTGAGTATGAGCTGGACCCCGATGCTATATGGGAAACCCTTCATGATTTGGCAAGCAAAGCGGCAACTCATTCCTTTGGTACAAGAGGCCAAAACCCGAAAGCGGGAATATGTAAACCCTCGGCGGTATCAAATTACACCTACAAATGGATGAACATCATCAGACGAACCATTAAATGCATGGAAACCCGCATACACGACAATCGCATTCCCACAGAGGCAAGGAACCTGATCCTAAAAATTCCTTTCACAGGAATAAGAGCTAAACATAATGAAAATCCCACCGCATGGCTCAGCCGCTTGTCCGAAAACCTTGGTTTCTTTAGGAAAGCCTTCCAATAGAGCAGAGAGGCTGATTTGGAACAAAGGAAACTCCATGAGAAGGAGGCCCTCCAACATCTTTTTTCCACAAATCTCTCAAGATTCCTAGACACGGTCATGGGCAAGATAAAACCAAATGAACAAGGTGCAGCGGCCACACATGACAGCGAGGGTAACATTCCTGAAAGCAAGCAGGAGAGACTTGACCTCACCTTAAAAGAATACAAGGACAAGAAACTTTACTCCACCACTCCACAGAAACCGGATACCCTCCCCCCGTGGCTTCTTGAAATCCTAAAAATAAGCCCGAAACTTCCTAGCCCAATAGCTGCTAAATTAACATGTCTTATCACCCGAAAGGAACTAAACCAAGCATATTCTACATGCGGCATTTCGACGGCTCCTGGCCCCACAGGAATGAGATACTCACAGTGGATTCAAGGCCCGGAAAACTTCCAAGCTCAAACTGTCTCACTCTTCAACCACATCCTTAGAACTGGAAAGTTTCCCAAACGCGCAAAGTCGGGCATCATTCTTCCGATCCCCAAAAACCCGCTTGAACCGTGTACACCTGACAATGCCAGACCGCTGACCATGCTTGAAACTGGTTTGAAACTCTTTAATACAATCATTGCAAACAGAATAAAGGCAGCCTTAAATGTCCACCCCATATTTTTCCCCATTCAAGATGCTTTCCTCCCAAACAAAAACATTGATGACTCACTTCAAATTTTGAATGAAGTCATCTCAGATGCCAACAGATATGATAAAGAACTTCATGTGGTCTATTTAGACCTTAAGCAAGCCTTTGATAGAGCTGAGTTTTGGATGAGCAACCTCGCACTTGATAAACTAGGCTTCCCCAAAGAAATCACTGAAATTATCTCAAACATCACTAATGAAGCCACCCGTACGGTCCTCACCGAGGAAGGCTTAACAGACGAATGGTCACTTGAGTGTGGAGTGCCGCAAGGGGAAGTTCTAAGTCCCCTCAGGTTTGTGGCCATCATGGACATCTTAGCGATATGGCTGGCAAAAAGGGCAAACGGAGCCAACCCGAGTGGTGCAACCTATGGCTACACCATGCATACTAGAAAAGAAGTCACTAGTACTGATGCTCCACATCTCCCGGCACCAAATCTGATTAACATGAATTCACCTCCGAATGTCTTCGCCCGTTTTTTCTGTGACGACATCATGCTTATAGGCAAAACAAAGGAGGAAGTTCAAGATATGTTGGTGGTTGTCAATGAATTCATGACATACATTGGAATCCCGGTCAATGTGAAAAAATCCAAATACTCATTCAGGAAATGTACCCGAACCACAAAAGCAACCACTAGGAGATATAGTGACTCTGACAAATTGTTGATGTCGGGAGGCCGTCTCCTGGTGGACCAAAATGCTGCTGGCCCAGAAATCCACGCGGGATGGTCCCCGCCCGAGACTCCAGAATACCTAGAATACAGTGATGTAACTGAAGCCAATAGGTACTTGGGGGTTTGGTATTCATTAAATGGAAAATGGAACCATCAGACCGAGCTCCTCACGGAAAAGCTGCAGTCTTCCCTTGCGGCAATTCAACTTCAAAATCTGACCTTACATCAACTCAGGTATATCGTGAATGCTGTAATTGTCCCGAGGATGGCTTTCCCGCTAAAAGTCACCTCAATCATAGCCACTTCCTCAGAAAACATTGCTCGTACCCTTGATTGTAAAATAGCAAAATTTATCCTCAACTACATGGGATGCCCCACGGACACAAATCATCAGATTGTGTGGACACCAGTTTGTTATGGAGGCTATGGGATTGACAGTATACAGGATGTGGCTGCTGCCACGTGCATCACTGAAACCATGTCCACTCTCTGCTCTGCTAAGGAGCACGTCTACTGGCAAACTGACCACACCGACCGTATAAATGATCCTATGCTTATTTCCCTTTATAAAAAATACAGTGACGCGTGGCTAAAAATTATGTTGCACAATATGGAAAGGGAAAGGAAAGACCCCAAAAACACCATTAATGGTTTCCCCCTCTCTCACTACACAACCTACAGGAACCTTCAAGGAAAGCAATTTAACTGGATGAAAAGGACTAGCACCATTATGGCCTCTATGGGCTATGCAATTGACTCTAAGCTCTTTCCTGAATGTGAAACAGGGTATAACAACCTTGTGTCCTCAATTCCTAAATCACTGTATGATTCAAGCAATGTTAGCAGCGCCATTCAAAAATACAATATCAAGCACACTGGTTTCTTTCTCACCCCCTGTGGTGGGATGCTGAGAAGATGGGCTGATATGAAGCACTCATTAGGTGTTAACGGGAATAAGCCACCAACATGGTTGGAGAGTTTGGAGTCCGAAATGATAATAAACCTGGGAAACCATGACCCAAAAGCTAGATATGTTAAACAATGCTACAGGGATGCTCATGACATTCCTGATGTAAGTGAGTTTCACTGGAAAGGCAATGGTGACAAATCTTCTATCACACTGATACGCATTCAAAAACTTGACGCGGAAACAAACACCATGCGTTATTTAAAGTATACTCCAGACCACTTAGATAATGATAATTTTGTTATGAATGGTCAGGTGCTTCAATGCCAGTATGACCGCGAATACCAAATGACATCGGATGGCTGCATTCTCCTTCCCGTTGGAGAGACCATTGAATGCGACAACAATGCCACTCCCCCTATAAATGTGAGATCAGATGTTCAAAATCTGGAAGCCCATTACGACTACATCGCGGATCGCCAAAAAGAGATTCTATATGTCCAGCTCAGGAACCGAACTGCGGACGAAGAGAGCGCTTACAGCTGCCCCAGTAATTCGGACGAGGATGAAAATCCTAGCGATGGAACTAGCATATCTCAAGACCACTACGACATGGCAAGTGACGGTTCACTATTTGCGGGGAAGAAAACGGCTTGCAGTGGTGCGGCCTATTTGCTTAAAGAAATGGGGGGCACCTTTTCTGTTAGGAAGGCTAACATCCCTGCCAGCAGAGAGTGTCTTTACTGCTGATGATCGATTGATTAAAGCGGATATTCAAACACCAAGTTCTACATCTGCTGAAATCATCGGGCTCCGACTTCTCTTAGAGGACCAAAAGGACCACATTCTAAAGTCTGTGACTCCAATGATACATGCTATTGACTCGATGGCAACGATCACGGCGGTAAATAAGGATAGGAAAACTGTCAGTGCTCGTGAGATGCTTCGGGAACCAAACCGACGTGAACTGCAGGCAGTCAGATTAATACTTGAGGAGCTTGGCTTCTACAGTGGAGAAGACCACAGTAGGATCATCCTTAAATGGATAAGGGGGCATAATAATGATAGACTTCACGATAGAGTTGATAGAGCAGCAAAGAGGGCCTCTTTCAGAAAAGGGGCAAACGCTCCCCGATTTGACCCATACGAAGAACTCCCCTATTCTCTCTTTTACATGGAAGTGCCAGTTGCAGGAGATATTCGGAACCACATCAGGAGAATCCAACGCCTTACTCACCTTCATACATGGAAAGCCATGTCGTCTCAAGGGAAGTATATTAGAATGCTAGAGGACCACAACGTTACTCCCACCAAGGATATCTCAAAAGTCACAGCTAAATCTTATACAGCGGCCAGAAGCAGAGAACTTTTGGGCCTTCAAGCTTCACCCGCACGTTCACATAAGCTGGGTGTCACCGCCTCACCTGACTGCCCGTACTGCCAAACAGGAACCAAGTGCAACTTCTCTCACATCCAACTGGAATGCCCGGGCCCGGGTAACTCGCTTGTATACCTTAGAGGAGAACAAGACGATGAACTCAGAAAGCATGTGGCGGCCGAGCTTACAGGGGAACCTAAGCTGTTGAACCCAGGGAAAGGCTCCTCCTTTATAGACATTTGCTCCGAAACACTTTTTCCACTTGCTGACCTCCGCGACGAAATGAAGCGGGAGCTCTACCTCCAAGCATTGCCTGAATCGGGAATGTACCGCCCATCTGCTTCCAAGAAGGGGACCATTGCTGTGACAGCACTTCCGGATGTTAACACTCAGAGCGGCAATAATGTGTACCCTGAACTCCAATATGCTAGGAAACAAGAGTTCTGGAAACTCTTGTCGTGGCACTATCTCTCAAAGAAAGAGTTTCCGTCACCACTCTCACGATATGCCACGCGTGCACATGACATTCATACAGCACTTAAAGCGTGTAGAGATGAGTCGGGTGACCCCAAAAACTGCTACGCCATTCGAAGAAGCCTCCTTGACATCGTCATTGACGACCGTGGGCTAAACGAGAATGGATGTGAACTGTTTTGTAACCCACTAAACTCGCACCCTAGGATTCATTCGAGAAGATGTATCCCCTCAGACCAGATGAGAGCCGCCCTTCGGCCCTTTTGTGCAAATGGCAGAATTGGCTTCGATGGACTTGCATATGATGCCTATGTCGACCCTATCACCAATATGGGTAGGAATGTTTATGGGAACCCCCCGTTTGACGGGAAGGAAAGATTCTCAAACTCAGCGGTTATGGCTACCTTAGAACTCGGCCATCGTGCAGCAAACACTGTGCCAGGATTTCGAGGCATCTGGATCCTCCCACTCTCTCCAAAAAATCAAGAAAAGTGGATTGCTAAAGGATTTAAGATGGTATTTAGATTTCCCCACAACACCATTCCTTTCATTCCACACGGCTACTGGACGGGGGATGACCCATATGTTCTCCCGGGTGGAGGATGTTACAAAGATGATTTCTCAGATGTCGGTATTATTGCCATTGATAGCCCTCCGAGCCAAGACTTTCCTGCTCATGACTGGAGTGGGACGCAGAAAAAGATTGCAAGGTGGTACATCAATGTCCTTCCTGAGAAGAAGATTACTGACAGAAGACTGAACTGCACCGGAGTTGACCCCGAGATCTGGCAGGAAGTCCTGGGTGAAAGGAAACTTGTCATCCCCGACAGCCTCTGCCCGTGGCCCCTCTCGCAGGAGAGCCGCCAGAGTGCCCACCCAACAGAATACTACGGAGGACACTGTGACACGTCCTACACGAACAAGGACAACAAACCATTTGCAGGGACTGTAACGTGGCCCAAAGAACTTACATTGATGGGAACAGACTATTGGGAATAAATGAATCTCGATCGTCGTCTAAAAACCTTCATTTTGACACAATTTTCGTCGTCTAAAAGTTATTGCCACGTCATCTGAAAAGTGCCACGTAAGCGACACGTAAGCGACACGTAAGTCGTCCCGCAATTTTTATTATAAAATATTACTGGAATTATTTATTTGTGCATGATACTTTCGTACTCGGCGAGTCCCGGTAGATTTTTTTGTTGCATTTTTGTTCATATGCGTGCATATCATGTACAAGTATGCAAATATGGGTACATCCATGTGCAATTTAGGCCAACATACACGGTACACGTTTATGAATGTGCGTATATAGGTGCTTCAATTCCCGTAAAATAAGTTGCAACTGAGATGGGTACTAGCATATGATACACAAATCTATACCATCATACAAATTTATTCAAAATACACCAAATATTTGTCTATGATGTCTTCTAGGCAAGAGATTTCGATCATTTCACCGTGCTAAGGCTACTATATTGCTGATACATTGGAATCTATATCTTCAATCCACAATTATTTGCGGTACTTGTAGGTTTTATTTCCCTCGATAGCGAGGTAACGTTGACGGCAATGTTGACGCTCTATCGGAAAACATAAATGGCAGAGCTTTATTGGTCAAGGCAATTGCATCGCACGCAATATAGGTCGATTTCCTCTTCTCGTTGATGCCGCGGAATAATAAGCGCCCAAGTGACGTCGATTGGAATGACCAGTGTCCTTGGGGTAACCCATTCGTTCCCTATTGGGCTCTGGTCGGGATAAAGTTCCGGTTCTTGAAGGTCAAAAAACATGTATTTCCGAATTCTCCAGGTGTAGCGCCACCAAACGATCCCTAAGTCCTGTCGGACATGTCTGTCCTCGTAGGGGATGTTTAAGAACTTACATATCATCCAGCTGTCTACATTGCATTGAGGACATCGCATGTGGACCATTCCATGTGTATTGATAGCGTCTGCAGTGGCTTCATCGCGATCGCGTGTCCCATAAACTCCGAATCGTAGAATTGAAGGCATAACGTGGCCACGATATTGCAGGATTTTATACCTGTAGATAACAATGCTTGCAAGGTGATTAGCAGTTGAAGCGAGCGTCGCCCATAGCAAAAGTCGAAAATATAAATTGTGAGGATAAATGTGGAGCTATAATACCTGCAGATGGCAATGCTTTCAAGGTAAGTAGCAGATGTTTGAAGGTATGGTTGAAGGTGCGTATGTTAAAAGAAACAAGGGGAAATGAATCTTCAAGGGTCGGGCAAGAGCTTTTGTACCTGGTCGTGAGTGGACCGCGGGTCGTGCAAGAGTAGTGTACTTTTGGTCCAATCAGCTTCGTATATCTCGCGCATGCGGGATCACTTAGTCGCCGATTCCCGTATGCAAATATGGGCACATCCATGTGTAATTTAGGTCAGCATGCACGGTACACGTTTATGGATGTGCATATTCGGATGCTTAAATTCCCAGAAAACAAGTTGCAACTGAGATGGGTACTAGCATATGATACACAAATCTATATCATCATACAAATTTAATCTATATACACCAAATAATTGTCTAGGATGTCTAGGAGCACATAAATAAGGGTAAGTGTTGGTGTATTAAGCTAGCAGAATAATACATTAGTGTAAGTATCTAATGTGAACTTGCAAATATAAAATAAAGACTGTACACAAGCGTATCTGTTTCCTAACGGCAGTTGCACCACTTTCCATCATCATCATTCTCGGGAGAGGCATCGGCGCCGATCAACTCGGGAATATAGTCCGTGGGAACCGGCATTGTCACTGGGGTTCCTATGTGAGCGACGCCTTGCTCGTCGGAGTATACATGCTCATCCAACAACCTGTCGGAACTTGAACCGAAGGGCAAGGTCGTTTCGAAACACACATCGAAAATACCCCAACGTGCATTTGTTGCCTTCCGCATTCCTGCACATATAACATTCATTGTAGTTCCTCCACAACATTCGAACAGTCATACCATGAGGAAGATAGTCAAAATTCCTCATTCTCATTCTGGGGGCAGTAGGGCATGTTGCATACATGCCAAGAACATAGGCAACAATGCATTCTCGCTTGGATGGCATGGTTGGATGAGGTGGCAGGTGAAGAAAGTAAAGTGCCAAGCTGAAAAGTGAGTTGTGAGGACAAGGTAGGTGCTTAAATATCTCAGTCGTGTGGCCGTCGTGATTTCAGTTGGCCTATCAAATGACCTCTTTCAGGTGGGTCGGATCGAAGGCCCGCATGTCACAAACATAGCATGTCACAACATTGGAAATGTGAAACGTCGATAATAATTTCATTCAAAATATGTTCGAATACAATCATATTTAACGGTGTTCCAACGACAAGTCAATTTGCTCAATGACAAAGCTATATGCTGTCGCTATATAGCATCAATTCATCCGACGGAACTTGACCCAAGAGCTAAGCTCCTCTCTGAACACACGACAAAAAAGGCTGAGTGAGCATTCCATGCCTTCGCCGTCGACGCATTGTGTATTGTAGTTCTCCCACAACTTTTGGATAGTCATACCCGGCGGAAGAAGAACTGTACTGCTGCATGGGTAAGACTCCCCGTGATTTTTGGCAAACTGGTCGATGTATGTGAAAACAGACTGCCGCTTGGATGGCATGACTATGGTAGAAGTAGAAGCAGGTGCGTCGCTGACGGGGAAAAGGGGCAAATGAGTAGTTTAGGCAAGAAATAGAGCTTATGATCTTGGAAAGTCTTGGACCTGCCGAATTATTAGCCTATCAGATACCCGGTACTAGTCCGCTCGGATCGAAGGACCTACAAGTACATACAGTATCTACTATTATTTTGCGACGAAGGCGTGTCTGCGAAGTCCATGATTATCCTGTCTGCATTGCCAATCATTCTATGAAAGCAACCTCTGAAGTATGATTTTCGGGCCCCTTAACTTGCAGATGCACATCATCAACCGACCAAACGGAGTGAGACGGTAAAATGGATAAGAATATACAAAATCTGGAGCGTGTAAGTTGGAGTGTACAAACCCCATTCTTGCTGTATACTTCTGAAAGTGAGATGTTTTGAAAATTGTGGCGTCCCGCATTTCAATGCGCACCGAGGTAACGATTTGCCCGCCAGATATCTGCTGTCTCACGACGGGGCGACCCTTTGGCCGACCTGCAAAACATGCGACGCATTGGATTTCCCAAAAGGCTAGAAACTGCAGGTAGTCCCCATAGGACCAAGCACTCATGGAATTCCGTTCTGCTGGATGCCGCGTATCCCCCGGGTACTTAAACAAAGGTCGGCATCTTGCATATGGCTGTCCTAATATATGACCCCTTGCAAAACGACAGAAAAACTTATGCCGTGCGTAATCAGCTTTCCGACAAGTTTGGGGGCTTTGCAGTAATTCGCAAGATAGCAGCCGGTACACGTTGCAAGTTGTGAACGATCTTGAAGCCCGCAGTGCAGGCAAACTGGGTACAAAAATTTCATCCGTAAAGGCAGATTATCATGCACGCTTGCGTCATACATTTGAAATTGTATCTTATGTTCCTCTTCCATCGATTTCTTGAGCGCTAGTTCTGAGGGCGAGGACTCTTCAGGGAACCATAGTAACCAAACGTTTTTATCTGGATTTTCCTTCCGCAAAGTAGCAAGTATTGTCATTGGAATTGATTGAACTGAGATGGATGGGAATAAAGGTGCGTCGATGAAGTGTCGAGCGGGGAAATGATTTTGGAAGAGAGGGGAATAGGTTTCATACCTCAATGGTCGTCGTGGTACCGCTCAACTTCATTTAACCAATATAATCAGGCAATCACAATGAAAGCGGAGGCATGTCACCCGCCCCATAAATGACATCGGTTCCACAACAACATATGTCGCCAATACTTTTGGAGAATATACTTTATTTACAATTGTCATATCAAGATATACCATACGTGTTTCATCAGCGTACTTCTGCACTGAGACAATAGGTTATTAAGACTATCAACAAATATTGACCTAGGTGCTGGCACCATGTCCTAGCAGGGAAATCATCATTGCCTAGCGAGCTTTACTTTTCTTGTTCTGATCGGATCCCGGCTTTCCGCCTGGTGCCACTTTCCGCTTAGGTATAGGCCCCGCCTTCTTGGCGGCCTCAGCCTTCTGTTTCTTGGCGGCCTTCTCGGCCTCGGCCTTCTGTTTCTTGGCGGCATCCTCCTGTTTCTTGGCGGCCTTGACGGCCTCGGCCTGCTGCTGCTTGGCGGACTTGTCGGCCTCGGCGGCCTCGGCCTGCTGTTTCTTGGCGGCCTTGGCGGCCTCGGCCTCCTGCTGCTTGGCGGTCTTGGCGGCCTCGGCGGCCTCGGCCTGCTGTTTCTTGGCGGCCTTGGCGGCCTCGGCCTCCTGCTGCTTGGCGGCCTTGGCGGCCTCGGCCTCCTGCTGCTTGGCGGCCTTGGCGGCCTCGGCCTCCTGCTAATTGGCGGCCTTTTCCGTTTCCCTCATTTCGACCGCCGTCTTCTTCTCCCGCTCCTTCTCGACTTTCTCTTGCTCTTTACGATGTGCCTCTCTCTGCCTTTTCACCTCGTCGTATTCCTGCTTGCTCAACACTTCGTCGGCCAAAGAAAAAATCCATCAGGAAACCTAATGCGCTCTTTCGCTGAGTCGACCATACCTTGCTCCCTGCATCCAAGACACCAGCACTTGTTAAAACCGATATACAAAGTATTTTTCAAAAAATGGATGTAGACATGAATGCTTACCTATCGAAAGCGACGGAACCCAATCCCAACATGTTGGCGGCTACCGAAGTGGTCCCCGAACCGCAGCACGCATCCAAGATGAAGTGATAATCGTGATGAAGAGGTAACACCCCCTCGTACGCAGATTTTCCCCTCGCTTCCCCCTCTAACTCAGGACCTCGCATATGGATATTGATGAGGTCGTGGATGAGCTTCAGCGACTTCTGGTGTTTGTTAATTCTTTTACCCTCGGAGTTAATGGCGAATTTCGACGAGTGTACAGGGGCATATTCCCAGGTGTTGGTTCGGCAAGAAGCCACGAACTGCTTATCGACGACATCACTATCCGCATTCTCCTCCTCACCGAGAACTCTAATCAAGTTCTTCATCCAGGGAAGCCTTTTATGCACGGCTGGGTGGGTTTCGTCTGCGAGAGCAATCAGCGCTGCTTAGTCAGATTGCCCATGCTTAGACGCCAAAAGGCAATCACAGAATTGTACGTAACTTAACATCTACGGACCTGTAGGTGTTGCTTCCTTGACGTAGTAACACAAGACAAAGCACTCCATACGGTTGGCGTAGTTCCGTGGCGCAACGCCGGGTTCCAAGGTCATCATGTTCGATCTGCTCAAAGGTTTCACCCAGAACATCTTTTCGGCGTTCCCGTGGCAAAACTGCTTGGCGGCTTCGAAGAACTCGTGGTGTTGTTGGAAGCCACAGAAACATCCCCCTACCCAATCATCACACGTGGTCAAATTGTTGAAGTTGTGTAGGAATTGCTTGAACTCTCCTGCTAAGAGAGGTTTCGGGAACCATTTCTTGTTCGAGTCCAGAGCATCCTCGCAATCCATAATGAAACCGGTGAATGGAAGCCTGGGAAGAGTCGTGAAGGATTCAGGTGATGCGGGCTCCAGCAGAAAGTCCTTCTTGAAAACCAACTGCGGAATCTTGTGAGTGTAGAAGTAGTCATCATCGTCGACTTGCTGGCCCTCAGGAACGTTTGACAATATTCGATAACTCACACCTGTGTGCAATGTAAACGATTAGTAATTACATAGCTACGGTGCACAAATGGAATATGAAACCGAGATACGCACCTGGAAGATCCTTTAGGATGTTTTCCGCAGTCGATGCTGTCGTCGACCCGATTTTCAGCAACATCCTGCTCTCGATATTATTCCAGTAGAACTTTATATCCTTCGGAATGTTTTTGATCGGTTTCTCTATCTTCTCCTCGTGCCGCTGTTTTTCTTTTGCAGGCCGTTGTTCAAATTGAAATTTCCGGTTCTCCTGCTCGTTCTTGCAGGAGACCTTCGGGGGCACCACTCCCGCCTGGTACAGTTGTAAACAAACCCCGTTGTTAATTGAACGCGCAAGCCGATATGGAAAAAATCAGATATCGTGAAGGACGACCAGAGGGCGCAACTTAGGTAAATTACCTTCAGTAATGTACGTATTTCTCTCTCATCCCCAGCCCCTGGGAAAAATTCGCAAAACTTCTCCCAGTCTTGTTCTGGGTTGGGAAACGTAAAGGTGTCAAGCTTCTTTTGCAGCGCAATAATTTCTGCATCCAGCTCACCGTACGTCATCTTACGAGCCCAGAACTTCGACTCGGGAGCACCGGGATCCACGACAGCATCCACTGGTTTCCTTTCCTTAGGTATGGGATACCCATCTTCATCTAGGTAAGGAATGAAGCAGGGTGCACCTATGTCGTATATGTCGTTTTCGAACCCTCCCGGTTGTGTTTGCAGAAAGAGCTGCATAGAATGCCGGTTTTTCTTGAGAAAGCTCAGTTGCCGGTAGGCCGGTGTCGATTCCAAGGAGGTTGTTATGTTGAATCGTTTATGAGCCTCTGAGGCAAGCAGCATTAGGTTCTCTCGAACATTGTTGAGAGTCTTGATCTCGGCGATACGGTTGATCATATCTTTGACGGTGTACTTCCGTTCGATGACGGCTTCGTCGACGAGGTCAGTGATCTCACGTAAGTGTCCTTCGGTCAAGGGGGCCCAGCTTTCATAGAACC